>JAUZND010079090.1:0-16231 GCA_034780555.1 Coelogynopora nodosa | reverse complement strand
TTTTTCGGTTACATACATATCATACATCTTTCTAACAGTGAGGTCTTGAGAAAGATAAGTTTTGCTTGTATCTTTACGTACATAATGTGATTCAACTTTTGGAAATCGGTTTATTTAAATGCATAAACCGATTTCCAAAAGTTGAATCACATTATGTACGTAAAGATACAGATGAAACTGTTTTTTTGGAAAATGAAAAAAGAGGAGGCCGTGGTAATCGAGTTATTAGAGACTTAATTCATGATAATGAAATGATTGAGCACATGTGCGTACTTGAGTGTGTATATTATCCAGAGTGTGTACTTGTTAATAAGCACATATAAGACAGTTTGAATAAACATTTTTAAAATTTTAAATCTATTGATTTTTTATCAAACTGCCGTATAAGTTATACGACAGTTTGACGTGAATAAATATTGCTGAAGTATGATATACGACATGGTCATTTGTTAATAACTTTAAATCTATTTACGCTAATATTATGACATATTGACAACATTAAGAGGAATATAACATAATATCAATACTTTTTAAACCTCAAAGTTATGTTTTTTCTCATACAACGGTTCGATAAAATATCGTCCAAAGCAGTTATAAGACAGTTCAACAAAAAACCATCGACCTGATTCTGCTACAGTTAAGAATGAAAGACTTGCTCCTACCGATAATGTAGACCAGCCAGGCCAACCGAGTCTGCTCAAGAACAACTAGCTGCATGATTTGCGGATCGGGGGTTCTCCCTGGAGGGATCAATTCCAGCGCTTTCTCAAAGGCGGACGCTGATTGGTTGAACAGGTGAACCAATAACTGACACGTTTTCTCGTACTCGCACCGTCCAATCATCGAGAGCTGAAGGTATGAAGGACAAAGTAAGTAATAGAATTTACAACATCTACTTCAATTGACCAAAGCTATGAGTTACCTGCTCCAACTGCTGAGCCAACGAGGTCTGATCGTCCAGGGGATCATCGGCCCCCTCTCCCTCTGCTAGCAGTTGGGGGATGGCCTCCAAACGGGACTCGATGTAGGCCTTGGTGATCTCTGGAGTGTGAGTCTCAAGGAGGTGAGGCTCGGGAGCCTTGACGTAAGGAATGGAGGCGACCATACGTTGCCACAGACTGAGGAGGTAGTGGACACTGTTGGAGCCGACTTGACCCATCTGGAGGGGGGGGGGGGGTACCTCGGGGATGAAGGCCACTTGAGCCATCTGGAGGGGGTCAATTTAATGTTTCCTAAAGAACAATAAACTACCTTTAAACTACGGATCGTGAAGTCCGCAATCAACTTGATGAACTCAGGATAGCTGTCCACCTTGACCAACTCGCCCAGCTGATAGTTGGACTTGAGTCGGGCGACCAATCGACAGAACTCGTGATAGTTGGCCGGATCTGCCAACCCTGAGGGTTGCTGGAGGACCCCCTTGACACCCTGGACCAGGCCGTTGAGGAACTTGGCCCGCTCGGTGTTGTTGAAGAGAGAGCGACGAATCGAGGCTACTTGTACCAGGCAGCCGAGTGCCTGCGTGTTGAGTAATAGTTGAGTGTTGTGCCAAACATGCCAGAGAAGGTCCTTGTAACCCTCACTACTCGCCAAACATGCCAGAGAAGGTCCTTGTAACCCTCACTACTCACCAAACATGCCAGAGAAGGTCCTTGTAACCCTCGCTACTCACCAAATAAGGTCCTTGTAACCCTCACTACTCACCAAACATGCCAGAGAAGGTCTCTGTAACCCTCACTACTCACCAGAGGTCTCTATAACCCTCGCTACTCACCAAACATGCCAGAGAAGGTCCTTGTAACCCTCACTACTCACCAGAGAAGGTCCTTGTAACCCTCACTACTCACCAAACATGCCAGAGAAGGTCCTTGTAACCCTCACTACTCACCAGAGAAGGTCCTTGTAACTCTCACTACTCACCAAACATGCCATAGAAGGTCCTTGTAACCCTCACTACTCACCAAACATGCCAGAGAAGGTCTCTGTAACTCTCACTACTCACCAAACATGCCAGAGAAGGTCCTTGTAACCCTCACTACCCACCAAACATGCCAGAGAAGGTCCTTGTAACCCTCACTACTCACCAAACATGCCAGAGAAGGTCCTTGTGTAACCCTCACTACTCACCAAACATGCCAGAGAAGGCGGTAGGCTGGAATAGAGGTTGAAGAAGAGTTGCACAGTGTCCGTGTCGAGGAAGGCGATGCGCCAACTAGTGGGGATCTGAACGGTGCACAAGTCGTCCCCAGTATCGTCGGCTGCTGTCCCGATGAAGTCATAGGTGAGGCAGGAATGGACCAACTTCAGGCTGTGTAGCACCAGTCCATGCTGAAGGGGGTACAGAGAAGAGATAATAAGACACTACTCAAATACAGGTTCATAGAGGTCGAATATAGTCATACATTCCTGACCAAAAGATCAATGGTATAATTAAATATTGTACACATTAATTAAAAGCAATATGTAAGAATCTAATAATCAAAGTGTTTCAATCAACAAAGCTGCTTTAAACTCTGAAACGAATAAATGATTATTGAAGATCTAGATTTGTCCTACACCGATGTCTAGTTTTTGACAATAGTACAAGTTAAACAGCTGCATAGATGTAATAAAGCTAAACAATAATGTGGTAAATTTAAAGGCGCGTAATCATAATGCTAAACACAGAAGAAGAAAAAGACAACAATGTATAAAAATCTTGTATCCAAAACTGTGATCGATACTCACTATAACTGGCTGATGTTATAATTGATTCACATTATTGATTTCTTATGTTGATTAATATACCATGTTGAATATATTTTAGGAATGTAATATTGTAAATTACATTTTTGCTATATTTTCAGTTTTATGCTTTAAATCAAATAATTACGCAGAATAACTGTAATTTTCCAATAAATCAAATATCATTGAATAATGTAAAAGGAAGCCGACTATATAAAAAGTTTCGAAAATACGTGATAATATCAATTACTTTTTAACATATAATAAATCAAGTCAACGTTCTAACATACAAGTATAGACAAATAAATTCAATTAAATCAATAAAATTTAACCGTTTGTGGTATCATCTAGTACCAACAGAATTGCACCTCAGACATAATTGTTATTTTAAGAGCGAGGGTAGACTAAAGTCCACTAAATATAACAGACAATACTACCCTCTATTAATACAGTTATGGATGAGCACTGTGGTGAATTGTTAAAACTTTGCATATTCCTAAAACTAAATAATTCAGGAACCAAAATCCATAGTAAACGGATACATTCTATTCAAAGCCTCAACATCGCCACAAAACAAATAAAAAGAAGAAACAAAAATTATCAAAGCGTTATCCAAAGTATTAAAATGAGATATACTTTATTTAAACACAAGATTTGACATTCCAATAGCTATTTTTCTTCTCATAATAAATTTAAATCGTTTTTTTAAATTACATTGTTATTTATACCAATATTCGTTCCTAGTAAAAATATATATATTTAGTTCAATATTTTGAAACCATTTGGATCATCTAGTAGCACATACTTTTGTGGTGGACATTAAAAATGGATTGATGGACTTAAGCCAGCCTTTGGGGTTTAATTCATATAAAAGAAAGCTATTCAAAATATATATTACCTATTGTTCCATAACCATTCTAATTCTAGAACGCACTTTACAAATCTATATATTAAATATATAATTATTAGTAATTACCAGACAGATCAGATGTTACGTATAGTGTCAACAGAAAATATGTTTGATTAAATTGAACAAAATATAACTGTTCTGAACAATTCAATTATCATCATATATATATATATATATAAATATACAGGACTACAATGCAAAGCAAAATGAAGATTAAAGATTAGGTAATGAACTGAGTAAACAAGTGATGTATTATTTTATAAACGAATACTTTGGATAACATAAAACATGTTGATTTTTTTAGTATCAACACAAATTTTGCTATTTAATCGGTTGCTTTCGGCCGTATGCAGGTAATGCGTAGAACTTAAGTTCGACAGTTTTGATGTTTCGATTCTTTTAAATAGTGAAATGAAACATGGAAAGCAGGCACGCTCTCTGTGTCAAATCACTACAAATAAGTGCATGTGTGGTATAAATGACTTGACTAATACTAATTCCTTTGCATGTATATGCTAACTGATAACATTAAAAACTAGTGACTTTTTAAACAAAATAAAGGAACACTCATTATCATTAGAATGAGATCTGTTACTGCTGTAGGGAGTTCATTTTAAATAAAGAAATTAAGTGTATACCTGCACACTGTCATTAAAGTTGAGTGTTTTGATATTGGAGGCCGCTTCACGAAGTAGATTACACCCAAGCCGGAAAATGGTGAACAGGTGCTGGTCACGAAAAGATGACGAAATCTTCCGATGACTCATGACGGACCGAGCCGCGTCGATCTAAGGAACAATAAATGATCCAAACGAATTGAATGATCATATCTTGTTGGTAATACATACATAAAGCAGTTGAAAGTAATAACTGAATCTCACAAACCTCTGTCATCTGATTCATCTCACTAACGAGACATGAAAGCAGCTGGACTCCTATCAAAACACCCTCAGTTTGTCCACTCTATAAAAAAAGGGGGCGAAATTAACTTAGAAAATATAATTTTAATAACCCTTGACGGATGCTTCAACAGCCGCTAACCTGAATAAATTTATTAACCGGGTCCATAATATTCCTGAATGGCCATTCCGCATCTTTATCTGTGGAATCGAACCAACCGAGTTTGGTGATCCGGCAGAAGAGCTGTATCAATGCCTGGGTAACATAAATCTCCAGACCTGGCCGGGTGCCCAAATACATGAGCACATAGTTACCTTCAATATGGCGGGCAGGGTAAGACAACATCAGAACAATGCAATGACCAGAAGCAACATCAAGTTACAAAAGACAGTGCTCAGCAACTTACGGATATCGAGTCTATCCTGGACCTCGAGTAAGACCTCCTTACGACCAACTAATTTGCTCAAAGTTGAAGCAGCAATCAACTGCGCATAAGGCGACTACAAGCGAAGATAGAATGAATGAACATATTATACAAACCGGAATGAATATATCAATAAAACAAAAGTGTCAACTTACATCAGCTCGTTCAAGTAGGCTTTGGCATTTAGTCATACAGTCAGTACTTTCAGTGAATTGAATGAGAGCTTTCTCAGCTTCACCTCTAATTGCAGCGTCAGTGGATTCATAGAGATGCTTGCAAAGAAGTTCCAAACGCTCCACTTCCTGAATAAAAGTGTTGTAAGCACCGTATTAGAAATATACTTTAAGCATTGATGGTGAGTTTTCAATGAATTTTCAGGATAAACAAAAATAGAATTTTTTGTAAGTGGACTATCAAAAATAATTCATTACATATCACTTAATTGAAATATTAACACTATTTTCCCACTTACAATTTAAAATAATAAAAAATAGTTATATAAATAAAATATTGATTTTCAATATAAAATTCTAAAAAATTCTAATTTTCAACTTTTGCGCTAAGCTTTTCATGGGCTGATAATATAAACCAAGGTAATGTATTGAAATTAGGAAATAATTGTAGTGTAATACTTTATTAAAATATTAATATATGAATAACAATCTTAATTTTGATAGTCACAGTAATCGACAGGATTATTCATATGCTGACTAGTTTTCAAATTATGGAACACATTAAAAAATTATAATGAAAACATTTAATATAAATAATCCTTATTTTTTAAAAGGGTTCCCATGGGTTTTCAATATATATTTTTCCATGACATTTCCAGGATATCTAAAATAATGACACATTAGAGGTTTTCAAGGCATGCAGTATTGCCACTCTCTATAAAATAAAATTTCGGACAATGAATGGAGGTCGGTAATTAGATATATTTGAATAGTTTTACTTCAATCTGAAAAACAAACTATTTGTCCTCTTCTTTGCTTCTTCCAATCCAAAATAAAAGATGTCATATCAATGAGTCAATATTTTTAATAATTCCAGGATAACAACAAAATTTCAGGACATTAATACATGACGTTTTCAAAACATTTCAGGACTGTAAGAAGGAGTTTTACATTCTGACTCAAAGAAATGAAAATTGTTGGTAAAAGTCATGAAAATTATATCCATAACATTAACATATCCATCCATATAACAGATCCTGAAGAATGTCATCCCATACTCGCTGATTGGCAGCCCAAATACAACGAAGACCTTCAACAACCATGCCATCAATTTCTCATTGGACGTGAGACCACAGATTCTCAATTGGATTGAGGTCAGGAGATTGTGGGGCCAAGGAATGGTATTGACATTGTTCGTTTGCAAAAAGTTGGTTGTTAGTCTTGCAGAGTGACAAGTCGCATTGTCTTGTTGGAAAATAAGATCATTGCCAGGTAAGTCCAGAGGGATAAGATGCTGTTGCAGTATATCAACATAAGCCTGGGAGTTGAGCCTTCCAAGAATCCGGGTCAGTGGACCATTAGGCCTGCCATGAGCAGCATACAGAAGGCCTTATTGTGATATCAGCAGATGTCTTATTTGTTAAGCGAAGTCATTTAGGGGTATGTAAATATTGCCATGATACAGTTATTGCGTGTCTAAGTTAAAAAGGTGCATGACTGAAGTTGATAAGTCCAATAAATTGCATAATATAGTTCACTATGTGACTAAAATTTATTAATTACATAGATGAGTACAAGAACATGGTTGAAATTAAAAATATAAAAAATATAATGAACAAAACATATTTTAAAAATATAGTCAGATTGATTAATACAAGATATATATAATATTTAAATTAAGTTCACAAATTATATATATTATGACAACAAAAAATTAAAAAGATGAAAAATAGGGGGCTGCGTTATTAATGACTGGGGTGTATTGTATATATATATATTATAAAACACCTCGCTTGGAAATTCAACTGTAAACATGAACAGGTAAATATCTAACAAATATTTTCATTATTTTTAAATAAATGTGTTTATGAATTTGCTAATAACACTAATTTGCAGATTTAATTATAACAAAATTGTTTGAATGCGTCTCATGAGAAATTGCTTCTATCCCTATTTCAACAGGTAATATTTAGTAGATTATGAAAATGATTCTCTAAGGAATTATAGTCAACGTTATAATCCTCCCACGAATACATTATACTCTTAATATATCATATACAGTATATGTTTCATATATTAATAGGTATAAAAAATATTACTGTATATTATATTAATATAGTATAATGGAGGTACACGGATCATAATGGTATAACATGTAATGACCATAACATTATTATATTTGGTAATTTTTTTTCTATAATTAATTAATGTAATGAAAATATATTATGAAAACTGTTTGTTCTTAATTTTTAATTATTTTGCTCCAAATGGCGCTGCTATGTCATATACTTTAAATATACTTTTCATGCAAAATGCTTAAAGGGTTTTTAATGTTTTCAGGTATATCTTACGTCAGAGACATTTGTAAAATATTATGATAAGATGGAGTGAAAATTTGATAGCCATCACTGGGGATAAATCAAGATACTCAGAAATAATAACGAGATTATACGAGATAATACGGGAATAATATTTTCACTATACGGGAATAATATTTTCACTATACGGGTTAATATTTTAACTATACGAGATAATATTTCCACTATACGGGAATAATATTTCCACTATACGGGAATAATCTTTTCACTATACATGATAATAATTTTGCTATACAGGATAATATTTTCACTATATGGGATAATATTTTCACTATACATGATAATATTTTCACTATACAGGATCATATTTTCACTATATGGGATAATATTTTTGTTATACGGGATAATATTTTTGCTATACGGGATAATATTTTCACTATACGGGATAATATTTTCACTATGCGAGAAAAATATGTTCACTGTACGAGAAAAATATTTTCATTATACGGGATAATATTTTGCCTATATAACAATAATATTTTCATTATACGGGAATAATATTTTTATTATGCATGAATACTATTTTTACAATTAGGAAATAACATTTTCTTAGAATACCACTATTTTAAAATAAATGCACATTAATCAAATCATACATTTTATTTGTAATAATTGTTATGATATCCATCAATTTATATATGTAATACAATATTTAATGCGAATATATAAATAAATGTAAAATTTTTTATTTATATATATTTATAATAAGATATAAAATTAATATTTAATATGAAATTAATAAAAAATACATAAACAAATATGATGATGTTTATCAAGATGTAAATTCTGTATAGAAAATATGTGAAAGAAAATAAATACATATATGATTAATGAAAAATTTACATTCCGTGAAATACAAATCCTTATCGATATCAAAACAATCATAACATCACGCTTAAAATATTTTGATTTGGAATATATGATAAATGTAAAAGTAAAATAAAATAATGCCAAATTTACACTTCTACGACAATATGTTACGGTAATATACATCATTTTAAATAAGGGTACAATTAAGACATAAACATTAAATATGATTGGTGAGTGTAGGTATGTATACAATATAATCAAACCTGGTGTTCTATGTATAAACAACTTCAATATATTATAAATGTTTTATGCACCCACGCATGGTTAAAATAGATTAAAAATAAGTTAAAAAATAAAATACAAAGGTGAACCACTATTTAAAACATAGAAAGATTAGTTTAAATCAAAACAGAAAAACCACCTTAATCTGAAGCATTCAAATTATTCCTTCATAAATATAAGTATGTTTAAACTTAAATAAGAATGGCTAATTCTACTTACAGAAAACATCCATTTTAAAAAAAAGATACATATTAGCATAAATATCTATTTTTCCATAATTTTATAGTTCATCATTCAGTATTTATTATACTTTATACATACTACTAGTTTTCTATATTCATTTATTTATTAATTTTCTTCCATTATATAAATAACAAATGAGGGTAAATTTAAAATAATTTGATTAATTTAAAATGTACTATTTTTTAAATATCAGCAATAATCAATATATATCAAAATCCTTAGTAAATATTTTTGATACAAAAAAATATATATTAAAATAGAACATAAAATAAAAGACAATTGTTAAAAATCGAAGTAAATATCGTAATATTATTTAGCAATTTTACCAAAAAAAAAAATATTTTGATGTATAACAACGATGTTTTTTCTAAAAAAGCAATTGAATGAAATTGAGTGAAATTAAATTTGATCAAAAATATAAAAATTATCAATTAGTAAAACTACCAGACCTAAACATTATTATCAAAAGCTAGCGACTTCTAATAAAAGAATTAAATAAAAGTATAAAGTATAAATAAAGCACTTACTAAATGAAATAAATATATTAATGAGTTGACCGGGCGCCCATCAAGAACAGTGACACAATGGCGGCATATTTCACCAGTTCAAACAACATAAGTCTTCTATATAGTCGGTCGTGACACTAAACTGACTTCCGACATTGCATAGAAATGGCATCTTGATGATGGTTATTGAATCAAATAAAAGCAGCAGCAAAAGGTATTTTATTATTCACAATTACAAGTTTTCTCATTTATTAAATAAAAGTATAAATTATTGCCATATTATAATTGTATCAGACTCCATAATGAGTCTTTCAAAATGTTGTTGAATAAGGAAAGGAAGTTTCAAAGGGTTGTGACTTAAATCCGAAGGAAAATCCGGAGGCAAAAGCGGAGGACAAATCCGAAGAAATTTAACCTATTTTTCAAGGTCATCAATGCAAAAGTATCTAAATTAAAGAAAATGGATTTAAAAATAATTGAATTAATTAATAAAAACAAATGTAAAGGCTTTTAGAATACGTATACATTTAAATTAATTCTGA
This sequence comes from Coelogynopora nodosa, assembly GCA_034780555.1. Classification (NCBI taxonomy): domain Eukaryota; kingdom Metazoa; phylum Platyhelminthes; order Proseriata; family Coelogynoporidae; genus Coelogynopora; species Coelogynopora nodosa. The sequence goes on along the minus strand of JAUZND010079090.1, from coordinate 6,339 downwards.
AATATACAAATAAATGAATTATAACTAATTTTAAGTAATTATTACATTCTTTCAATTAAACTTGTTTAATCGTTGTTACTTGTTTTAATGTCGACCTTAAAAACTAGTTATTTATTTAACCGGTATTTCCTCCGGTTTTTTCCTACGGATTTAAGTCACACCCATAACTTTTTTCTAAAATTTGTGAAATAATTTTTTTTTTGTATTTATGTTTTACTTTTTTTTAATTCCTTATTACAGGTTATACACTGGTCCTGAAGCACCCGTTGACACTCTTCACAAAAGCGTTGACTACCATTATCACGACAAGTCAGCTGATGAATCGCGCTTTAGTCTTCTATGACGCAGAAAACGGTGAGATGACAAATTAGACAATCAATATTAAAAAGTCTATTGTATATTGTATATTGTATATTGAACATATTACACTGAACTTACATTAGTCCTCAGTTCATATTATAATAAAAGAACATAATAGTACTATAAATAGTATATTACTGACAATGGTACCTGCAGTATACAGATAGTATAAGCTATAAGGCATAACTTAATCAGAAATTATATCGAAGGCAGGGAATTCCAAAAATCAGTAGTACCATATCATAGATTATATACTTCAAGTTAAATGATACGTCTATTTAAAAGTTGGGTTACACTAGAATATTATAATTTTCTAATGCTTTTTAGTAAATTACAGGTCAGGAAAAGATAATATTATAGAAGCACCTACACAATCATTATGGAAGAGGGCGTAAATTATAGGACAAGATAATATAGAATCATATAATAAATTATATAGGAAAAGATAATACAGAAACATATAATAAATTATTTAGGACAAGATAATATAGAAACATATAAAAAAACTCTATGTAAAGATAATATAGAATAGAACCATTCGTGCAATTTCCACCTCACGCCACCCTCCCCCCCCCCCAAATTAAAAACCTGGATTTACGCCTGCTTTTGATAACTGGAACAGTATGAAAAAACTCATTAAAAAATGACGATTATGAAATATAAATAATTGTAATTAGAAACATATTTTAAGCTGTTTGAAAGGCCAGAACACGCACTTTTCAAATATAAATTTTCATGATATATCATTTTAAATTTACCATATTTAAACCATTGACCAGTTTAGACCTGCGGAGAAAGTTATTATATTTACAATTTATATAATATATAACAGTTAATTTAAATAGTTAACATAAGTAATGTAACTTTGTCGCTTATTACATTTAAAATATTTACAAAACAACTCTAATCTATTATACGTTCCGATGTTTAAACTTGTACTGTCTAATTTCTAAACTGGAATAATGATATATAATAATTATTATTACATATTATTATTTATTTACCTCAATGCTGTAAACACTGACTGTTGGAAACGTAGGGAAATAGCTGGTGATTGGGGAGGCGAATTGTGAAGGCGAAATTTTAATTAGATATAAAGGGGCAAAAGCTGAAAAGGCAACATATTTTAAATTATATTCTGGTTGAAATTGGAAGCCAGCCATATATCAAATTACATACGGTATATTTTATACCAATAAATTTTTATTTTTTTAACAATTAAATATGTGTAAATGCTTTCCAATTTTGTTACGCATAATTGATGTAATGAGATAAATATGGGGAAAACAGAAAAGCCGCACTTAAATGTGAGAAAAAGCGAATCTCACACATGAAACAAACTGTAAAGGCCAATTTATTTATTATTTCTGTTTTTTGTTATCAGCAAAATTTCCGCTTTCCAACGTCTTCGAAACACTCTCCCATCGTAAAGGGAAATTGGGCATGGTACGAGTGACCAGTGACAATTTGGACCATATCAAGTATCATCTGGAAGCCGCCAAAAATCGAGAAAACAAACAATTTATCACTCTACTTAGTTCCACTGTGCTATTTGAGGTTTTTCGATTGGTAAGAATAAAAATAATAGAAAAAAATAGAAAATCCTGCATAGTATAATTAATAAAAGATTTATAATGTTATTTATAAACAACCTAAAATAGTTAACACCTTTTTAAAATGAAACAAATAATGGAATACCTAATTGTGAAACTCAAGTGACTTATCAATCTTTCTATTTATTGGAATAAAAAAGCATAAAAATGTATTATTTACATATATTGTATTTACATAACAATATCTGATAAGCTTTATACTATTCTATAAAAAAATTACTATACTTTTCTCACTAGTAAAACATAGAATTCTAAAATGTTCAGATACTGGTATTATTATTAATACCATATACAGTCAAACTTGGCTGTTCATGGGTGTACAGCGCAGTCCTGCGTAGTTCTTCTAGCACACTTCAAGTACACTTCAAGTACACTTCAAGTACAATTCAAGTACACTTCAAGTACACTTCAAGTACACTTCAAGTACACTTCAAGTACACTTCAAGTACTCTTCAAGTACTCTTCAAGTACTCCGCAAATAGCCTTAATGTTAAGAATTAGTTTTACTTAGATTTATTTGTATTATTGTAGCTGTTGTTGATATTACGAGGAATTTTTCATTTTTAACATTTCATTCCCTATATAATGTAAAATCTTAATACCTCCGCTTTTGTTGCGAAATAGTGCATTATAGTTTTGATAATCTGATTCATGAAAGGATATTTTAAATAAAAATATTAAAGCTTAATTTTTTTAATAAATAGCATTAGCTAATTTTCAATTTCCGATATTTTAGACATTAAGTGGAGGTGGAACGGCGCGATCATGGAATCTTAGTGCGCGATCATGGAAACACCCCTATTAGCTGCTTTTAAAAATATTGATATCATGTCCTATAAATAGTATATAGAAGGTAGTCTTTTATTTTAAAAAAGCTGTATGAAAAAATATCTGAAAAATTACTAACGTACATTTCAAGTTTTGAAGTAAGGGAGCCTTTTTTCAATAGAGCAGTTTAAAGTTACAAACTCATTTTTTGCAAAAAATGCAATGGTCTATAAAACTTTAAATCAGCCTTAATTAATATAACAATAATAAATATTATCGTTATTTTGTGCTAGACTTTTATTGCAGAAAAATCTATAGCATATTATAATCAGAATGCCTGTGAGATGTAATATTTAAAATATAAGTGAAAGTATAAATACATAATAAGCATGTAAGCAGGTAATAAACAGGAACCCATGCAACATTAAATAAGCATTTTATCAACATTAAATTAAACACATTTACAAAGGTCAGACGAGTCTAATATTGCACACAAACAAGCGTTGATATCACAACTTTAAAGGCCTCTAGCCAACATTTCAGAAAAGCTAAGGGGTGTTAAGCTAAGGATCGCGTCTCATTTGTGACATTTTTGGTACATTTTTAGGAAAAAGCGTTCAATGGAATATCATGAAATGTTAATTTTCACTTCTGCATGGTGATCTTCTAATCAATTCAGACCAAAATAAAGTTATTTGGGTAATGGGGTCATTACTTTTATAATTATATTAACATTTTTCTACAATATGCTAAGAAATTATGGATATTTAACCTAAATATATTATAACATTTATGAGGAATCTCTATAAAAGTGGGGTTAAAAATAAAGTAAAGTTATACAAACAAATAAGTAAAATGTTTGGTAACCAATGCACCTATAAAGAATACAAAATAATAATTTTTGATATTCAGTTATAATTACAAAATATAAAAACATCAATAAATAGAATAAAGTTTAAACAAAGTTTACTATCTTTTATTTCTTTATCTTCTTATATATCTTTTACAATCTTCTTGAAACAGTACAGCATATATAAAAAGAGATGGTGGCAATTTGAGCCTTCTATCACTAGCCTTTTTATAAAAATTGTTGCACACCAAGCACTAAAAATTGGGATATTGAAAAAGATTAGTAAAATAGTGAAAGGCTAAAAACATATGAGATGATGTTATATACCTTTTAAACATAATGTAATTAAAATTAACTATGCAAAACAGTACAAAGTCTTATATATTATATTGTATATTTCAATGTTAAATTATAGCCTTTGTAATGTTAATTAGACAAAAAGTATAGACTAGGTCATATTCTACATTAAAATTATGCCCTCCTATTTACATATGGCAATAACAGCATCGTCATATCGTCAGTATTCCATCTCTTTATAAAACCTGTTATAACAGCGTTTTATTTATTTATAAAATACTGCATACAAAAACACAATGTTATGTTCATAAAGGTCAGCTTTTTATATATAAGTTGAATTTATACTTTCTGTAGATATTAAAATATTAAAAATAAACAGCAGTTCTGACAGTTTGAAAATATAATGACATAATATTAAAATTACATATTATTGAACCATATTATTGAACCATATTATTGAACCATATTATCTAACCATATTATTTAACCATATTATTTAACCATATTATCTAACCATATTATCTAACCATATTATCTAACCATATTATTTAACCATATTATCTAACCATATTATCTAACCATATTATTTAACCATATTATTTAACCATATTATTTAACCATATTATTCAATTTCAGGCAAGTGAGACAGGTACTTTTCGCTATGACTATTATTGGACTGTGTTTGATCCTGAAATACCGCCAAATGAACTCCTATCAAGGATTCCGCACTTTGCCAATGTGGCTGTTATTCGAAACATACAGGTTCAAAAAGAATGTCATCTTGATTATCTAAAAGTTTTTGGCAGCTGCGATCTCTTTAATACTGCCGTAAGTGCATTCATATTGACAGACAGGGTCATGCAATAGTTCATTATCATCGTTAGCCTTTATTTACACTTTTTTGTTTTCGATCTTTCTTCTTCAATTTTCTTTATAGTCAGAAAATATGTCCCTCAATGTTTACTGTTCACATATTTTTAATTAAAATAAATGATATTATAACCTTAGTTTAATGTACATCTGTTATGCAGTGATACTGTGGTATAATATTAAGTTATTAAATTCATTAAGTATACGGATCATTACGATTGCCAGATTATTGATTATCGATCCTAAGTATTTTAGTATCATGAGCAGGTATCTGTGGGAAGCCACTAAACAATGTAATTCAGTACACTCTTGTTCTTCTTTTGATGTATAATACAGGGTCAATCAATAAACAGTCCATTTTATTTTATTTTAAATTAAATTAATAAATTGTTATTTTTACAATTTCGGAACACATAAAATTAAGTTGCACTTAAACATCATTTTATTTTGCAGGCAGTTGATATTGGTTTTTCTGATGCCATGGTAACCTTCAATTATGCCATGACAACCTTCAATTATGCCATGTCAAACAACTCAATTAACGTGACCAACACCTCTGAAACAGTTAATTGTGGATCACAAATAGCCTGGCCATTAGGATCTGTGTTCCTTGATCACCTAAAACAAGTAATAATAAGTAGTATAATAATTAATATATATAGTTAAATGTTTATTTAATATTATCATTTTATTTAGTATCGCTTGTTATCGATTCTTACATGCACAAAAATGTTTTGCAAGATATTAGTATATTAAATTTTGTAAATTCATTAAACGTTCTTTGTTTAGATTTACACATACAACAAAAGTTTTTTTCAACTCTGACTTTAACTGAAATATACAAGGTGTAAACAAAAACAAAATGGTTACAACAATGCGTATTCAAAACTTTAATTCATGTACTGATATAAATAATTATTTGTAAAATTTAATTAGATCGCTGCAACAGTTTAAATAAGAAAGTCTATTATTTTACGTAAATATATATGTGAGATGAATTAATGCCGATACACAAGTATTCAATTGATTAAAACAATAGTATATCATTTAAGAAATACATATTTACAATATTCTTTACCTTCACCATTGGTCGCACAGACTCAGCAGATGGTTTAGAAATACATCTAAAAATGACGAGTGACAAAAAAAGTCCTCTATCGACTCAAAATTACATGATCAAGCTGTCCTAAAGTAAATACGTCGTGGTTAAATTGAAACAAATGATTTAAAAAGAAAAGCAGAAAAAAATACATAAGAAGAGAAAACTATACGAAAAAATAAAAAATAATCTAAAAGTCTTTACAACCATTTTTTGCACCTCTCAATATAATAATAATATTTCTATGCCTACATTGTTTCGCTAAAATCACTTTTACTACTTGCATCAATAATTATTAAGGAAAATATTAAACATTTAGTAAAAATAACACATATGAAGTTTTAAATGTTAGTTTCCGATTTCGTTTTTAAGTACTTTATACAATTGAAAATTATAATACAATTAAGACAGAATAAGGAATACGGAGATTAGAAGGAGAACGAAGGTTGATGACATCATCAAGAGAATAAAGATCAGCAAAT
>JAUZND010079079.1:0-16232 GCA_034780555.1 Coelogynopora nodosa | reverse complement strand
GTACCATTTAAAATATATCTAACATCAATTGGAAAAACATTTTTTTCACTTATTCAAAACGACAAAACTTTCCGATAGTGCCTAAATACATACTAAGTTAGAAAAGTGAAATATTGTATTTCGAAATATTGAGGGTTATATAAAAATGAATAAATAAATCAATAATCAATAAAAAATAAATAGCTTAATTTTTTAACAGACAGGGGTATAGCCAGACTTACCAAGATACGAATTTGTCAACCAGAAAAACAAAGCTTGCATACCAATGTTTATTAATGTTACATACATATATTATTTTATGTATTTACAGTATGAATTTCTCACAGGCAATTATATGAATCTTGCATATTAAGCACAAGAAGCCCAATAGAAAATGAAATTGTTTTTTAAATTTCTATTCGTTGTAAATTTATAGAACATATTGTAGGCCTATATTTTATCTTAAAATATTAATCATATTTTTTGATTTTTAGTACCTAAACATTGCAGCTCAGATTTGTTTATGAAATAATTTTCGTTTATTTGAAATTTTAACAGTGGTTTCGGTTAATTTACATTTAATATTGTGTCCTTATTTATATTTTGGAATAATGAGGAAAAGGTTTACTATTGTCATTAAGTGTATATTATAGAGATGCTTACCTTGATAAGAAGTGGGAAAAATACTATCAGAAATGATCCTCCAATTTAATACTCATCGAATAAAGACATTTTAATAAAAAATATTATAGATTTGTAATAGCTTATTAAAAATATGCGTAAATAAATGACAAAACAAGTTAATTACAATTAGGAAAACGACATTGAGTACAACATATGGAGAGTTTTTAGTTGTAATTAAAATTACATGTATAATTACTTTTCATTGTTTTATAATTTAAATTCATGTAAATAGTAAAGTTAAGGAGGGTTGGAGATTGATTACGAATTTTTTATTTTTTGGAGGTATATTGTAGTTTCATTGTGAATAATTACAATATGTAAGTAAGTACAAAATGTATTCATATAATACCGACAAGGTATTATATTTTAATTGATCTTCACGATTTGTATTAAAGGACTCTGTCTATTGTGTAAAATCAGAGCAGCTTTACCAATAGTGTGTCCCCATGATCGTCCCTCTAATGATTTATTTATATTTTATAGACTTTAATAGGTTTATTGCTAGGTACGTGCCCCTTATTGCCCCCCTTCCCCCCCCCTCCCCAACTTGTCTAGATATACGCCGGCCTGATAACTTTAAAAAAAATCTTTATTTTAAAATGATGTGTCATTTGAATAGTTTTTCATATTTTATTCGTAAGAATTCAGTTTTTGTAAAAAAGACAGTTTATTAATTTTCTAAACGCATGGGAATTTGTTTTAATGAGGGCCAAGCAAGTTGGAAATCAAAAAAATATATTAGATTTTTTTATATTAAACTTAAAACTGTAATAATTATTTTATTTCTCATTCTTTGCAAAAATTAAAATATAAATTATATCAAAGTAGCAATATTATTATAATTATATATGGTTATAATAATATGTTTACATTTAACTCAATATTATTATAAAAATTTAATGTTATAGTAAATAATTATTTAATACCTATTAACATTTTATTCATACCAGCTATTGTATACACCCGTTTGAAATATAATTATTTCATTAACTGATTGCGTTCATCTCCTTAATTAAATACAATGTATTTAATATATTACTATATTTTCAACGGATTAAAACTAAACTTTAACAACCATTAGTAAAATAACATAATCTCGTCTGTCACGTTAAACTTCTTAGCAATGAAAAATCCACTAATAAATATATAAATCTTTGTTTAACTAAATCACTAAGTTGCTATCCCTAGTTTTGTGTTAGTTTACTCGAACCGCACAGTTTTAAATTTTTAGTGAAAGCGCTTGTAAAGCACGTCAAAATCAAACGAAACGATTATTTATTTAAAATGTATTAACTTTACTAATAGGTAATGTCAAATGTAAGAGTGGCTGTTCGAGCCCGTCCCTTGACAATAAGGTAAATTATATTGTTATAATTTTATTATCAGTATCATAAATTCTTTATATTTAGGTGATGAATATTTTTACTAACTAAAGTTCCCAAACCAAAACACAACAGTTCTTTTAAGGCAGACCTTTACCTATTATGAGCCACCCATGATAACATATACAAAATCCAGTGTTTCCACTAGCTGCGATTATTTGGCCAAAGCTGCGATTCTACAATAATTTAAGATTGTTGCTAAATGCATTATTTGATGAATTCTGCTGCAACCAGCATTTAACATATTTTGAAATGCTGTTTAACTGTCATTTACATTTTATGATAAATGGGAGGGGCTTATGATTATTTCAAAAAAAGTAATGTTAATTTTTTTGTATTATTTTTATTGTCTTTTTTTCCTATTTATAAGTCAAAGTGGCCCTCCAGAAAGCTATATTGGGTTTTTATACGAGTCATCTGCAAAATAAATATTTCTTGCTGCTGAGTCATCTAACTTTTTGGCTGTAAAGAATATAATTCAACTTATCAGTTTGTTAAAAAATAATGATGAAAACAGAAGATGAATCATGGAAAATAAAAATAAAAGATATTACTATTAGGCTTAGGATTATTGCCCAAAATCCCAAAGAATAATTGAATTTTATTTATTCTCAAAAATATATTATAAAGATTCTATAGCATGTTATGTTAAATTACCCTAAAAACATGGCCATAGCCATAATAACATTTTAAATAATAATAATTCATATAATAATGAACATATTAAAGTAACCTTTAAAAATGGCCATGTTCAAAATATCATTTTAAATAATAAAGATTTTATACCACAATAAATTAACCTATAAAAAATAGGCATATGCAAAGTAACATTTTAAATAACAAAGATTCTATATCATATTAAATTAACTTATAAAAATAGCCATGTTCAAAATAACATTTTAAATAATACTGATTCTATATCATTACTATATAACCTATAAAAATAGCCATGTTCAAAATAACATTTTAAATTATAAAGCTTCAATACAACATTAAATTAACATATAAAAATAATTATTTTACTAAATTAAATTTTAATTAATAAAAATTCTATACCACATTAAATTAACCTATAAAAATAGCCATTTACAAAATAACATTTTAAATAATAAAAAGATTCTGTACTACATTAAAATAAAAATAGCCATGTGCAAATTAACTGCTCTAATACTAAATAGATTGTGTTTGTTTTACTTCTATAAAATTAAGATATATTTAGTCATTTATAAATATTTTTAACAATATAAATAATATATTTTAAAACATTTAATGCAACTTATTATAAATGTATTTTTCTATATGTAAAATATAAAATAAGTTTGATTTTCTGCATTAAAAATTATTGCTAAAAAATATTGCACAGTATTTTTTGACTAAATATATAATTTTATAAAAATATTATTCTTAAAAGTTAACACTTATGCAAATTAAAATTGGTGAGCTGCATATACTTGTATATAACATCCCTCAAAAAAGTAGGTGAATTTAAAAAAAATGTTTTAGGACTTATAGGAGGGGTATCGCTTATTAGTATAATTCAGATCACTGATTTGACAATTTAAAAAATATATTTTATGCTGTTAAAGTGATAAATATTTATATTTAAATATAAGAATAATAATAAAATTATGTAAAATTTTGTATTTTATTAGTAAAGTGTTGTATTTTTTTAAGTTTACTTACTATTTAATAATAAATATATTTTGAAACATGCTCGCTTAAAATTATTTAATTAATGACAAAAAATATTGCATTTAAAAACAAATACTAATATTATAGATTAATATTATATATTTAAGATTATTATTAAAAATATTTTTTATACCATTATATTAATAATTAATATAATTTGTTTATGTAATTTTAATAATAATTAAAATACTTATATGTATATATTCAAATGAAACATATGCTTCATATTCACTATTATAATTAGTACATAATGATATTTAATACTTTCTATCATTTTATATGTAAATTATTTTACAGTTACATTTAAGAAAAAGTATTCCAGTATTTTAACATTAGAATATATTTTTTAATATAAAATGTATAGGCAAACATGATAATATAAAATTCATACCATATGGAACTATAAATTTCTAGTACATGAGTGTTTCTCAATATTATAATTTTGTCAAATTTTCAAAATGATTATGCTTTCTTGATGAAAGGTGAAAGCTTGGATATTTTGTATTAATTGTGATAAACTTTAAATTGTATTGTGGTTTTTCTTTTTCATTTATATATACATAATTTTAATGGATGGTCCCAATGTTAACTAGGCATTATTAAAGTTACTAAAGAATAAACAGAGCAAAAATAGTTGGGTCTCTTGGAGACCTAACTACATTGTAGATGTACATTTTAAAGGAAATGTGGTTCCACATTATGGAAGGTAAATTAAATGTTGGTTAAAATGTATCTTTTTTTATAGATTCTCATACAAGGTTGTCAGTTTTTGTTGGTGCAACAGTTGAAAATAATTAACTTTTGCATAATCAATTTTGCTTCTATTGTGATAGAAAGGGGTAATGCTATACAAAGAACTTGTGTACATTTTTTTCTTAGTGGGATTTTCTGTCACTTAATTATGTTAATTTAATCAAATTAATTTTTTTCGTGGCACTTATAATATTAATACAGGATTTTTATTGGAAATCATAAAAATTTTCTGGAATTAATCCTTTAATTGGCATGATACATGGCTATAGTGCTATAATAATTTTAACTTAACAACAAATTTAAATAATATAATTACCACAGAATAGAAAGATTTAAAATAAGAAAAAAGCTGACATTCTTTTTAAAGAACCGAATGACTTACATATTTTCTATAGATATTTTTTCTTATATGTGTTGTAAGAGAAATATTATTAAATTAAAATAATAATGCCGCTTATAGCACTTTGACTTCTGTGTCACATCATTTTGTCTTTTGATTTTGATTGCTATTTATTTAAAATAAGTTATATATATATATATCATGTCTATAATATAATTATTATCAATGGACTAATTTTTTATATTAATATTGATTACTCTGAATTTTCCATTAATTAATTGTATGGTATTTATTTTAAAGGTATTAGATTAATATATATGGGCTATTACAATAAATACTGTTAATCTAAAAATACATCTAATTTGTAAGTATTATTTATCAATATGGAATAAATGTCGCAGTCATTTTCCTGCTTAGTAAATATTATATATTTTAAGAATTTCGTTAATAGTACTGACCTATTTTAATAAAATATAAATCTTTAATTTTAAAATAAATTTACATGTATTGTACAAGACATGAGACAATACTATGGCTATAATAATAAATGTTGATTATGTCCGTTAAGCAGCTTCAATCATATATATGTAATACTAATTTTTATTTTAGCATCAGTAACCTTTTTAAAATAATAAAATACATCAATAATGTTTTTATTTTTGTATTTTTATATATTTTTACTAGCATAAAATATGATTTGAATTAATTAAAAGTATGCTATAATTTAAGTATTCAGGTTTTTAAGCCAAAATCTAAACAAAGAATTTATAATGAACTGCTTTGAAATGAATTTACATTAATTATGTGTTTTAATACATTTTATATTTATGTTTAATTTTATTATGTTAATAGTGTATTATTATCCATACGGACCGGACATTTTTAGAATAAAATTAATCACAAAATTAATGTACATCACATCCTACATATTGATTAACTCATTTAATCGAATTGTTCCCATAATAATAATTTATTTTTTATATTAATTTTAAATATATTCATTTAATTATATTGATCAAATTGGTTCAATAAATATTTGACCGAATTAATTAAAATTATATTTAAAGGTCCTAACATTTTTATATTATATTTGATTACTTTAATTTTCACATTTGAAATAATATTTATTTTTCTTTATTATATTACTTTTATTTTACATGTATATTTATTAATTTACTTATCTGAAGATCATACATATTTAAATGTTGTATGATTGATACATACGTTTTTAATGCGTAAGTTTGTTATGTAAATAATTTATATTTATTAAAATTATTTGTAAATTTTTATATTCTGTAATAAATTATATATGTTTATTGATAGAAAATAATGTTTTTCTACCATTAACCATAATTAATATGGAATTATTTATTGTAATTTCTATTTACTATAAATAGAAGTACTCAGATCTTATTTACAATAAGGTAACTCCAGATGATGCGATCATAGCCAAGATATTGATTTTTGTCAGTTGGACATTGTCTATTAATTTGTATCATATATTGATAAAAAGTTATTTACCTACTTATAAATTTTTAAAATTATATTTCAGAATATTGAAAAAGTTCTATTAAATTTTGTTGATACATAGTTTTAATTAATTATTGTTATATGTACATCTCTTTATATTATAAATAATATTTATATATTTATTAATATAGGTTAATAATTAAAATAACAATATGAGGTGTTTTATTTTATTAATATTAAATTCATTATAAATATGATAACATGCATTAAACATTGATTACTACTCAAATTATATTTTATTAAATAAAGTTTCCCTAAAACTTTTTGAAGCTGTTTAAATTGACACATATATAATTAATTCAAAAAAAATTAATATGGTATTTCTTACTGCGTCTTTCCACACTCTGGGTTTTTCAGAATATACTATATTTTATCTGCAATTTTAATAATTTCTTAACATTTTATTCCACACATACTATTATTTTATATATTTTTAACTTTTTAACAACAAACGAGGGTCTTGTTTCTCCATTATCACATCTACAATTCATCATTTTCCCGAAGAGTAAACCCTGTATATTCTGTTGAAGTTATTGGTTATTTGAGGTAGTTTAAATTAAAAAAACACGATAATTATAAAAGTAGTATTGATCATATATATATATATATATTCTGTTATTGAAGTCCTAATCCTGTGACTATCGTATATATATCTATATATATTTCAGAGAAAGGGACGCTGGAGACGAGTATATCATAAACACAGATGACCAGACCATTAGTGTCAAAAATGTCAAGGTTGGTTTGCTTGTACTTCAGCTATCACTTTTACACTTTTATAAACGTGCCTTAACGCTTGCAATGTAGGTAGCTTAAATAATTAATTAGTTCATTAATATATTTGACCGCATTGAAAATATTATGTAGATATATAATTAGAGCAAGGATAAATATTTCAAATTGGTTTATTGATTGATGCGCGACTGATTAGTTTATTCTGGAATTTTGGGTTAGATGGTTCAATTGATACAATCGAAATATGGGATATCACTGACTTTAAATTAAAAAAGATGTTATCTTTTTATAAAAATAATATGCACTTATAATACTCATTTCTGCCCAATATTATTAAATCAAAAATGTTTACGTCATTTTGTGGTGACGCTAAAAAGGGGTCTGTTTTGTGTTATCACAATAATGGCAGAGGAGGAAAGTATATACTTTTTCAGACAAGTAAAGCCATCATTGTTTAGTACATAAGTATTACCTTCATCAATCTATATCGTACAATCTAATCATCGTGGCACAAATTATTTCATATTAATTATAATAAAATATCATCATTATTGCAACAAACATCTGTTCCTGTGACAAATTGTTGAGACTTTCATATAGTTCCTTTTCTGTGTTTGTTGTTACTTATTGATATACTCAGTTATTTACAGAATTCATAGTCACTTTACTACTAGTCGGTAATTTATGTTCCAGTTCTCTGAGACAGAGGACTCCATTGCGGATAATCGAGATCGCTTCAAGACCTTCAGTTTCGACCACGTTTATCAGTCGGAAAACCCCACCATGGCCAACTGTGCACGGCAAGAAGACGTGAGTACCTCTTCTATATTTTAGTCATCACATAGGCTACCAACAAATTCTTTAAATATTGTTACATCATGTTTCGAAAAAATTACGGACTTCTCTAATGACGATTGAGAAGGCTGACGTCATTAAAGTTTTAATCATTTCATTAAAGGTGTCATTTGTAAAATGCCAGGCTGGTTTTTTTATTAAGTATTATTTGATGTGTGGTATTTTTACTAGTTGCTTTGTCATAAACGTATCCCTTACATTTCTAGACGAGTTTTAGCTCTTACCATTTTAACTGTTTTAAATAGAGGTTTCGTTATTGTACCCTTAACATAACAACTAGACCTGCTGCTTTCAAATATGTACTAGGAGTAAAATCTATTACTGATGTTTTAGTGTACGACATCTATTACAAAAATAAAAACACTAATTTCATTACATTACGCATTGGGACCTTAATTATAAAAAAAATATCAATTAAAACATCATCGCTTTTCCGGGATGTCTCGATTTTGAATGTTCATAGGTTGGCGAGTCTGGTTCTACCTCAAGATTTTAGCTACACAACGAAATAAAGAAAGAAAATAAAGAAAGAGTTCATTCACTTTATTTTGGAGAATGAGTTATTACCGCACTACTGTTACGATTCCATTCAAAATTATATTTCTGAGGAGGATTCCTTTACATTTTGTACGTTTTTTTATAACTGTATCTACTTACATTGCACCTATTTAACCTATTTTATATAGAGAGAGAGGGCGTATCGAGGCTGTATTAATTGTTAATTCTATTTCTTAAACAGTAGCGGCGGTAGAAATTCTAAAATTCCTTAGATATTATCATTAACTATATGTTAACTTTCTCGATAAATTATCCAATTTGTAAAAGTTAATCAAGCTCCTGTTCTACTAAACACGACTGCTATTGTCTCTTAATTATCTCTGGGTTACCTTGCAATCAATCAATCACTCAAACATACAGCCACATAGAATGCTAGTCAGTTTATTGGGTATGCCAAGCTGGGCCCTCTTCTGCAGAGGCATATGTAACTCATACTTCGCTTCTCGCAATAGGCCTACCACACTTCACCTCTCTGGCAATAGGGTCAGAATCTTTCACTCAGAGAGTTTATACATATGCTTCTCCTGAAATTAGTTGACGCTGAGAATTAGCACGCACTGTTGCTGGTAGTTCATGCGTGTAATCGGTTCTTTAATAACTATATGTATTGTATATACATACCTATGTGTGTATGTTAACTGAATGGACTTGGCCCGCTGTAGTTCTTCGTTCGTTTATGGATTAATTTGCAGCACTATTTTGTTAATTAACTAGGATAGCGGCAGCACTGAATGAATGAATGAATGAATATGCGAGTTGTAGTTTCTACGATAATGTAAGATAGCCGCCTTTAGAATAGAATAATATATATATATTGTATATTGACCTCTCAATGATTAAACTAGCAGCTTACTTCTTCAACTTGTCACTGAAGACGTATGATCGACTCAGGCATATAACATGGAACTTGCTGCCCATTCATTTCAGTGAAAAGGCAACATCAGTATACATACGGGGAAACTTGGTTCAGCAAGAGTTAGAATTTAAAACTACACATTTATTGCCTGTGAAATAAATAACTTTATAACTCATCTGAAATACTGTTGAATACAGTATAACATATATTATATTTTAGAAAATCGTTTCCAAAAATTGGGAAAGAATTTGTCAATTGTTACTCATAAAACAATAGAAATTATCCCGAATTTCGATTTGCGTATATAATTTGAAAATTGTTTCTTTACGAAGTTCGATTTGTTTACTTTAAGTATTATCTTTTACTTGTTAACATTGAATATATATATTGTATTCATTTAACCCTGCCTGATAAAGGATAGTCTGTCAGTTCTGCCTAATATTAAGCTATAGATTTCGGTGGTCACTGAAAATGATGTTCAAAGGGTTGTATTCTGTGATGTTCTGTCATGTTTTAATCAAAATTTATCTCTAATTCTGCAGATATATATTTTACTTCAAGATGGCTCATATATAAAAAGTAATTCAAATGCTCGATATTATATCGGAATAAGTGGATTTTGAAAGATGAACACAAATATTCTAAGCTATTCAAATGCTAACATGCTAGTTATGGGGATATATTGCTAAATTATGCAGAAGTCAATCTAGGAAAACAGAATTAACTGTTTCTGACATGTTCAGCATTACATGGTTGACAGTTCAATTTCACTGTTAACACGAAGTTTCCACAATTTTATTGATTTCCATTCAAATAGGTTGACACAAAGATCTACACGGTGTCTCAAAATTCACGCATCATACATTAGTTATTTAAAACAGTCAAACGGTCAATAAAAATCATTTTCATTCTGTCAGAAAATTTCTTTCACATGAATATATATGGCAGATAAGATAATGATTACAAAGCATGGTTCAAATTGACGACCGTTATGTTGAACACTTTTCTGACTAACCTAGTTCTGATTAGATGATGTCATTTGAACTTGTGTTATCATATTCACGTGTACTGTAGGTGTGTTATAATATTTGATATACCATAGTTATAATACAGTATTTAACTTCTCCATAATTTGTACACAAAGCACTTTCGATCTCATTAGATTACTTATGTAGTTATGTGTATGTTAGTTAAATAGCTATTAAGGAGATCCAATAAGCTCAAAAGCGCTCTGGTATTTTGCAGAAGTGAAATTATGCATTACAAACTAAAATGGCATACTCATAATATTGCATATTATTTACTAAATAATAAATGATATCATTATAACTAACATCTAAACCTGATTTTTTTTAATGTGACCACAATTCCCGGTGCGTTCGACAGTGAACAAACAGATCGTGTGAAAACAATGGATCCAGTCGGCTTTCTCAACCGCTGTAACGATTATAAGTGATCCGTTCTTTCAATGTGTACTGTCTTCCATCAGATACATTATCTTGTCATTGTGTCAATTAATATAATGTATCAAAGTCAATGGTGTTACTGTAACTTTGTCGATTTGTATCCACTCTTTTATCCTGTCATTTTAAGACGATCATGTATACAGAAGGGTTATATTGGTGTGTCTTAGTTTTAAATTATATATTAGCTTTATTATGGTCTTAAACTTGGTAATACTTTTTTAATTATTATTGATTAACCAAATAACATTGAAAAAATTTACTATGTTATTATAATAATTAATATTAACTAATATAATTAATTATGAATATAACCACATTAAAAATCTATTTTTTGTCTAATTTGTGTGCTATAAATAGACCAAATTATATATAATCGCATACTATTTTAAAATATTTGTAATTTGATGAAAAAATAAATCAATTTATTCTTGTTATTGGTGATCAATAAAGGATATTCATGTCCAGATGATGCGATCATAGCCAAGCTATTGATTCTTGTTATTGGTGATCAATAAATGATATTCATGTCCAGATGAAGTGAGCCTAGCCAAGCTATTGATTCTTGTTATTGGTGATCAATAAATGATATTCATGTCCAGATGATGCGAGCCTAGCCAAGCGATTGATTTTTGTTATTGGTGATCAATAAATGATATTCATGTCCAGATGATGCGAGCCTAGCCAAGCTATTGATTCATGTTATTGGTGATCAATAAATGATATTCATGTCCAGATGATGCGAGCATAGCCAAGCTATTGATTCTTGTTATTGATGATCAATAAATGATATTCATGTCCAGATGATGCGAGCCTAGCCAAGCTATTGATTCTTGTTATTGGTGATCAATAAATGATATTCATGTCCAGATGAGGCGAGCATAGCCAAGCTATTGATTCATGTTATTGATGATCAATAAATGATATTCATGTCCAGATTAGGCGAGTTACTTATTTATCTTTAATGAAACCTTTTGTAATGTGAAACTAATGAAAAACTGTTGTACCAATTGTTCGTTCTTAAACTGAACATATCATACTCGTAATTACAGTTGCTCTGCACTATATTTCCGATTGCACTATAATATAATAATTGTTTCGCATATAATGGTGGTAGGTGCTTATACCACCGATTCTGCTGAACTGTATTTGCTCTGTTAAAGATGAGCGATAACCTTATAATTGTTAGCTTACCACCTAAAATATTTACCTTATTTATAGGATTACACTTTAGACAGAAAATGGCAGGTGCTATTATAATGTTTAATTGTTTATATTGTAGCATATTGTGCTCAAACTGGGTTTTGGTTTGCGAGGATGAAAGTGTAATCGTGGGTGTTTAGTAATTGACATTAACACGGTACTAAAATTGAAGATTCACATTCAGCATTTCAGTGTAGTTAGTAGGTGGGTTAAATACAACAGTTTGTGTTCAGAATTATGTCTCTGATTAAGCAGAATTTATAAAGAATACTTCGCCCTGTGATCTAGGCTATGTAGTTCTGTTGTTTAAGACTTTTAAATAGTAAATATTATGACGCTATTATTTTTGTATTTTATCTGAATTGATATGGGAGGTCATAAATTACATTGTACCTGAAAAATGATATTAATTTGTACTTCGTCACTATTTGAAAACGATTAGATAACGTTCAATGTAATTTTATTTAATATAAATTGACTCATTTTATGGAAGAAACAGTTACAAACCAAGGTTGTGCTATATCGTTTTATTAATTGGGAAATAGAAACTGCTAACTAACTCCGGTCCCCTGGAAAATAGGGCCTGGTTAGAAAATTGAAAATTGATCTCGCGGCTTTTACTAACAACTGTTTAGATGCTATCAACCGCGAAAACATTTATTTTCCAATTGGTAGAATTATCAATCTAGATCAATGCATACTCTAATTGAATCTATCTTGGTATGTATATCTACCACCTCCCACCCCTTCAGATCTACAACGACGTGGGCAAGGATGTGGTGATGTCTGCCATTGAGGGATACAATAACTGTGTGTTCGCCTATGGCATGACTGGGACTGGCAAGACGCACACAATGATGGGATACGATGTGAGTGGCTTGGCTTGGTTGGATCTCTTACCTCATCGCTCTTCATATATGTGACGCTGATTTGTCTAAAATACGCATGCTATGTGATACTTCATACATGTGACGCTGATTAGTCTAAAATACGCATTCTACGTGATATACGTGATACATGTGACGCTTATTAGTCTTAAATACGTATGCAATGTGATACACGTCATACATGTGAATTTTCGCGCCTTTTCTATGTTAGTGACAAAAGTAACATTAAAATATATATTTATCAAAGTATAATTACCCTTTATAATAATTATCGCCGCAGTTATGAGTACTTCAATTTGAAACATTAGAAAATTAATCGGTCAACGATACGGGAGTCTTAAAATCTATTTATATCACTGCGTGCTAACTAAAGTCGAGAGTGATTTGTTTTATGTCATTTTAGTTTAACAATTTAGTCAGACTTTTTTTCCGAACGCCATTATGATCAGTAAATATGCAATGCGTTCATATATATATATATATAATATAATCAAATTAATTTTGTCACCATAATTCGTTTCTTCTCATTAAAAATATTTTAAATATAAGCGACATATTTAGGCTTATACTTCATCAAATCTTTTGCTTTGTGTGTTTTTTTAAGAACTGACAGTTTAAATAATATTGAGTATCGTGCCCGTCGGTTTTTCTACAAATATTAAGATTATAAAACTGTACAGGCATCCATCCTAAAACAGTAGAAAAAAAATACTATATTACTTATTTTCCCCATCATACTACATTTGGTCCAGAAATGAACCCAATTTTCGACCTCATTTTATAATCTTGCCTTGGCTTGTCTCTTCTGTTACTTCTCGTGTGTTTCTTGAACTTTCAGGATATCCCCGGATTGATACCCCGTATTGGTGAGGTAAGTTGGATGCACTGGCTGCATTACATATTCCTTTTGAGGATCATAATTCATCATGGTTGTGTGTAAAGTGTCATCCAATGTTGACATATTTACATCATTCATCGTAATTTCGACAAAGCTAACCGCCCTCTTAAAGATTTCAAAATGGCCCCCCTTTTTAGAGGCAGATCGGCCAAATAGTAAGATCGGCCCCTCACCAAAATGGCCATTTTTATAATAATATAATACTGTTCGTTTTTTATTCGTCCTTGTAACTATTAGTATGTTGCCAAGTAATTTTAATTCAATTTTAAATGATGAATGCTAGCAATAAGAAAAGATCTATAAAGATAGAAAAGATCCTCCAGTACCCATAAAGGTAGCCAGTTCATGCATTCTGTGACCATTATTTTCCTTATTTTTTGCAACACAAGGGATTTGTCTACCTGAAACCATTTTAGTTGAAAATCAAATTAAAAAATACATATATTTGCTTTTAAGCATTTTCAGACCATTTAATTTCCCAACTAGAGACCAGCTGACAATTTGTCTTTGTCTTCTTCCAGGGATTGTTCACCATGGTGTCTAACATCACGCAGACCTCCGTCACGACGGGAATTGAAGTGAGGTGAGTCATCGATCGATACCATGATTACCCAATCAAAATGCGTCTCACTAAACCTTAATAGATTTTCGTGTTTAATAGTTTTTTTTTAAATATTTTGCTATATACTACTTTCGTAATATTAAAAACAGAATATGAAAATTAATGTTTATGTGATCATTTTAACTTTATATTCAGATTGTATTTGAAAGCACAATCTAAAGAGTTCCTCTATATCAGGATTATTGATTTATGATAATTTCTATTGTTGCGATTGGTCAATTGGACGGAATTATCAACGCTCGGTACAACTGTGTAGATGATCCCTTTTTATTGTCCCTAAAATAGTTCTACTTTACCAGATCTTAATTTACCTCAAGGTATATTACATTTGCAAACTCCAGTGGATCTCTTTCCCTCCCTTCTTCAGCTATCTGGAGCTCTATAATGAGAAGATACGTGACCTCCTCTCCCCTTCGACCAAACAGCTCAACATCCGGAACAGTGCCAAAGAGGGGACCTACATTCCAGGTGAGGTCATCTTCGAATATGCAGTGTAGCGTAGCTAGTGTGTATGCCAGCTAGAAAGCTAGGGACCCTCCCTTGACTTTTAAATTCATTAAAAACTCGTTGGTTTTCTGTTGTGTGCTTTTTTGCGCTTACAATTTTTGTTTAAATTATGATGTATTGTTGTATTTTTGTGATTTTAACTTAAACTCTGGAGGATTTTATCAAAATAACTATAAGTTTCAACTTTTTCCAGTTCTGTGTCTGATACTTATTGTTAACTATTCTTAAGTAAATATTTTTTGACATCTCATTTATAAATTATATAATAGGTAGTCATGATATTATTTCATTTGTTAAACATGTGATGATTGTACAATTGATCTTATAGAAAATATATAGCTAAACATTTTACACCTATATATATAGCCTACAATAGCAGAATGTCACACACTATTGAATTGATTTTTTGTGATCGATATATTAATCAGCATCTATTTAACTCAGTCAACCAGAGTACATAATTGCCAACCCACTGAAATACTTGACTTTCTATATATTGTACAAACAACACATCGCACACATCTTGACTTAAGGATTAAAATGCATACAATACACGAATATTCAGGTTACCTCCACATTTGTCCACCCCTAATGCAGCTCAGCTCATACCGTGGGTATTCATTGCCGGTAGGCCCTATAGCCATATTTTACTTTGTCACTCTTCAATGATCAACATTACAAGGTTGACCGGTCGTTAAAAAAGACAGGTGTTTGTCAACTCCCAAAGAGTAGCCTTTCTAAACGCAAACTGACCAGGTTGTGTATATTGCGTGGGGTAACACTGCGAAGTATTTGAGGTCCATTGTTTTGTCTCTATTCACAAGCTGCCAAGATCTTGACATAACGGTGATGTTTAGCTGACAATTCTGTCATTGATTTAAACGTTGACGTTCGACTGCGTGTTTCCTACATCTCTCTCTCTCTCTTGCTAAATAAAATCTTCAAAAAGTGCACATTTCTTAGGGTATATATTCATAGCCATATTCTGACTATTCAGAACCTATGCTGTACCTGCCATAGTATTAAGGTTGCATGCATTGTTCTATTGATACGTTTGCTGTGATACGGCCTATTGTAGGTACACTTCTATGCAGTCACTGACTGAGTAGCTTGTAGCTTGTTCTGTTGGAATTGGTTTACTTGCGTTGTGTTGTGTTGAGTTTAGTCGGTGCTTGATCGTTGACCTTAATGGAGGGAGGGAGAGATGGGGCTTGATCATTGACCCTAATGGAGGGAGAGATGGGGCTTAATCGTTGACCCTAATGGAGGGAGAGATGGGGCTTGATCA
>JAUZND010079068.1:0-16233 GCA_034780555.1 Coelogynopora nodosa | reverse complement strand
CGTGACTGGAACGTTTTGTTCTACTTACATTTTGGTGTTTTAGAAATTACTTTCTTACATGTCCCGAGGACACAACACCGGTATGTTATATATCTACGTCCGGTATATTATATCTACGTCCGGTATGTTATATATCTACGTCCGGTATATTATAGTATATCTACGTCTGGTATATTATAGTATATCTACGTTCTACGTCCGGTATATTATATATCTACGCCCGGTATATTATAGCATACTATTCATGATATATTTATATACAGCCTCATATGCAGTCTACAAAGACCGCTATTACATATTTGTTGTATTATAAAGTCATTGAATTTTTTAATGTTATTTTTAGTTATGAAAATTAACTATACATAAAAATTAGTTACCTTTATAAATAAGTATATATATATATATATGATATTAAAGTTTTAAACAAAGTGTACAAATTGAAATATCCAAATTGTTAAATTTGTTGTGTATATTAATTAAATCATTTTAGCTATGTTTTTTAGCAAATGTGCTAAAATATGCTAAATCTAATCCTGTTTATTCAATCATAATATATACCATATATATATAATGTATCATATTTATATCATATATTTAATTAATATATAGAACGTTTATAGTACGTATATAGTACATGACAGAGGCCGTTGTTTGTTATTTTTCACTTTTTCCTTTGTTTTCCTTTATAGCAAAACGTATTGAATTTATATATTTATTGAATACTTACGTTCATTGTAATAATTTATATATTTAATTATATAGACGGTTCATCCTTAGATTACACGCAGCTAATCCCTAACCCTAATCCTAACAGCTATATTAGGGCCCATTGGGAAATATTAAAAGATCATTCGATATTGTTATGCTGTACATTTTTATCAACAAAGTATTTACCGATTTTTGAATATTATAGTATAAAACCAGCAGAACTCTTTCAGATCATTTTTTTAAAATATTTTTTTATTGATTAAATCCTCCCAAATTATTTAAAATAAAAATGTAATTATATAGTTTTTAATTAACCAAATTAACTAGTTAACCTCGTTAACCCCGTTAAAAGCAATGTCACATGTATTATTAGAATATGTATATAATATGCACAAACACCCATATACATAACAACAAAACATATATGCACAATGAAATATATACTACATAACAACACCCCAACGTGTACAATCGCTATGGCGACAAATTTATATCATACATAATACATGATATCAAATACCATACAGTATATTATGCAATATTGCAAACCGAAGAAAAGTGAAATTCTCCATTCAATTAGTCCAATGAATCTTTAAAGCAAACCAAGCGACTTCAAAATGGATGCACATTTCAGGTACCATAGGCTGTTACACCCCCAAATGTTCGTTAGTATGTAGGTGACGTTCTGGTCAGCGTTGTAGCGTGGCTGATATGGTTTTTAGTGTTATGAAGGTTCCAAACTGTGGACACACACTATATAGACATACAATGTAGAGTAGCTTTCACTGATGTTGGGCAAATGCTTAGTTTCCGTTTGAGGAAAGCGCATTTTGATATTGCCTTCTTTATAATTATTATTACAGTATGTGGTTGCGTAATTTAGTTGTTAGTGAATATTCACTCCTAGGTAACTATAGCTGTAGTAAAAGTGCGGAGCTGGAACCCTGAATAATATATATATAGTTATAGGGATGATACTTTTTGTTGATTTGAATCCTGTCGAAACCTTTTTGCTAAATCTGGAGATTTGTCAGTGATTTTATTTTTCTATAGAGAAGACTGATGTCAGTAAATAGTCTATAGTTGATTACGTCACTCTCAAATAATATCGCTAATGTACGATATATCTTACTAGGAACACCAGCGAGCCCATTACGTTCCCTTAAGGCATGCACACCCGACCCGATGTTACTGATACTTTATCCACGGGACATGTGACCTTTTACACCCTTCCAGAAAACTAGATATCTATGTCAGTAGGATATCTCTGATACCATGATGTTGTAATTTCAATAATTAAACTTCTATGCCGACATATGTGCGGGACTATACGCTCTGTTTTGTCATCGGCATTGTCAGGTGTACTTTATCGGTCAAACAGTTTGAAAAAACTTGTTCTGTAGTTTTCAAAAATGTTTCATCACATTTAGTCGTATTTACAAAATTGATAAAGTTTTTATACTTCGTCACTGAAGAAGAATTCCTTAAATATTGTCGAATATGAGATATATGCTATTATGGTTCTTAAACGAAAAGTGTTTACGAATATATCTGATTGTTATAAATATCAATTTGGATTGACTAAAACAATTAAATAAACAACATTTTATAATCGATTACACAACGGAATATAAGCCAACAACAAATCTAATAGCTACAAATAGGCACCAAATATAATTATAAAAAATATTATTTCCACATCGTAAGAACAGATGCAATTATTTGTATTGTTACAAAGTGTTGTATTGCCATTGAAATGTCATATTTATATATATGTAAAATTATTCCAAACAATGATTCACTGCTTTATTAATTGTATAGCTGATATACACTCGAAGTGTTACTCAAAACTTGTTTACAACGTTACATCGTTAGCCCTTCGTCATTTTTCCCCAAAGAAATGAAGTTGTTGATTAAACGATGAAATGTATGTGATTTTTTTACTCTGTGGCTAAAATACTTTTATTTAACTAGAAAATGTAAAAATTATAATTTCCAATATTTTAACATACCAGAGAAAATGGTGTTATTATTGAACTATTTTATACCACCCACCCCCAACCCAAGGTTTGCATACTTGCCGATGATATTATGGTCATAAAAATTAAGGTCATAAAAATGATAAAAAGTTATTAATTTTTAGAAAATAAAAATAGCTATATCGATAAATATAAACTTAATCGGAAGAATGGGAAGTTGGTTTATCCAGGGGGGGGGGGAGTAATACTTTTTCATTCCGGTACTTCACAAAAGTGCTTATTGGGGGTGTTTAATAGATCCCGCCCCATATTTTTACGAAGTCTGCGCGCACTGAATCTTTGACACAGCGTACAATTTATTGCGTATAATAATGAAATAGTAATGCGCATATTTTCAGTGTGCCGCACATGAAAACACAGTCATGACAGCCTTGTCAAAACTTGTCAAAATAGGGCTCAGGTCGATCCTTATTAACGGTGGCATATTTTTTCCTGTATGTGTTTTTTCTTCTGTTTAGTTTCTTCTGCTTACATCTACTTGATCATTTACAATATGAACCACTATATACATATACGTATATCAATTATCTCCCAGAACAGTATAATTTAGTGAAGTTTATACTTGAAAAATTATTAGTAATATACAATAGATTATATTCTATTGTATATGTTCCGTATGTTCACAATTCCTCAGCATCCGCAAACACATTTCACAAGATATATTCAACTTAGATGGAATAGTTTTTGGATAAACTCATACGGTTTATTATAATAAGGCTGGCGTTGGTATACTTATTTTTACTTGTAAAAAAATCAGAATGAAATATTATTTTAAACATCACGAGATTTCTTACATTTTGCAGCCAGCCTAATTTTTGCATATTTCGGTTGTATATATTTGTTGTATGTTTACACCAGACACAGAGAAAAATAGCGTTACCTTAATAACTGTGTATTGTACTTGAAAGTATTATTAACACCGTTCCAACGATCATGGATTGATTTCACATATTGTGTGGTTACAGAGTACGTTTACGTCATATTATAATATCCATTATCTACCAATAAAAACGCACCTATTGATAAGAAATTTTCTGTGTTTTACAATCCACCGGATTAATACACGAATATTATTACACTATTATACACTATTATAATACACTATTAATACACGAATAGAAAGAAAAAAACATTCACACAACTAATTGGTACTGCAAAATGACAGTGCGTCAACCTGTCGGTCAGATTATTACTACGAGTACAAACCAGTTTGGCAGAGGCGATATACGACAATTGGCCTGCACGGACGTTAAACAATTAACAGAAGAACTTTTGAAATCACCGGACAGTAAACCCTCACATTGGTGGCTCAATAATCGACTAATTCGGTATGAAAATGCTGCTTGCAATTTGGGTAATAATGAAGCGACAGAAGATCCAGCGGCTATTACCACAACACCCTTTCCATTCACGTCAACACCTTCTATTAAAAGCCACGTGGCCTACGTCTGGAATAAACTTTTCACATATTCAGCGCCACTGAGTGAAGCACAAGTTCGTCTTACCGGAACTTTGAATTCCAACAAAAAGGAATTGATAGAATGGGTTAGCTGTGCTATCGATAGTCACTCAACAGAACTACAACGAGAGAACCTTCACGATACATTTACCGCTTTACATTTCCTACTTGATCAGTTCACTGTTAATTTTGAAAATGGTTTGGCAAAGCAACAATCCCTCACTTCCTTCAGACTTTTGTACTCGACAGTTGGGAATCTGGAGCACATTCAATGCTCACTCATGTGGATTAATTCTCTTCCATCCTACAAAATGGACGATCCCAGTGCTTCTTTGTACAAAGTATTTCACACAGTGCTAAAAGGAATGCCCAAATCAGAATTGAACACATTCGGAATATCCGCCGATGCACTGCCGATTATTGCAACTCCGTCAAGTTCCGAATCCTTCGAAGCAGACTTTGAGCACCTCGTCGGGGCCTTTGTCTCCATAGGTCTGGACGAGAGTGAGGTTCGGCATATTATAGAATTGATCTTTGTTATATTCTACATCTCCCTGGTGTCCTGTGAGGAACGAGAGGGAAAACTTCTGCTCCGAGGTGAAAAGAATCTATCAATGGCGGCCCAATTGCTTCAGGTTGATGCTGCGGCTCTAAAGAACACTTTGATTTTAAATGTGAAGTACTCCGGTGGGCACAAGCTTACCGAGGGGTACAGGACAGCATCTGAAGTGAATAAGTGTCGAAATAAGTTCATTAGTGTGCTGTACAGTTTTATTTTGGGTTTTATAATATCATCGGCTAATAAACAGGCGAAATCGCTCGAGATCTGCTCAAAATCCGTAAATCTTCTTATGACTCCTTCGGTTTCGTTTGAGAATCTGTTTCAATCTGCATCAATAGCAACTCGTGTTTCTCCTTGCGGTTTTTCTGGTTTCGCTAGAAATTTTTTAGCCGACTTTTTTATCGAACTGTACTCGGAAAACACGGAAGAGAGAATCACAATGCGTCCTGAAGGGGTTTTGCTAAATCCGCAGGGAAAAACAGCAGCGTCGCTTCTTCAACTCTCAGAACCGGGTAAAAAATCGGAAAGTTTTATCGATAAACTGCTAATGGGATTTGGAAAAAAATTCTCAGAAAAGGCTCTTTTTGACTGGATAAAAAAATGGTCTAAAATTAATTCAAAAATTAAAATAGCCAAGAAGCGTCACGATATTTTTATAATGTGGCTCTTTGATAGTCCTATGTTTCCGATTGAATACAGTTTACCTGATGTTTACATGTCAACTTTGACTGCTCACCATCCTGAATTTGTAGAAATTATAAAAACATCAAAAACTGATATTTTTACTGATATTGTCTCTTCTGGTCTGGAGTGTATCAGTGACTTTAACGCACTAGTGCAATCGATTTTCAAAGAGAGGGAACTAATTTCACGAAACAGTCCCTTCTTCATGTACACTTTTTCGGGAGACAGCCGTCTACCATTATCACATCAGCTTCAAATGTACCGAATTCCGGACCTTATGTCAAACGATGACTACTGCGAAAAGTTGCCCCATCAGGCCTTCCTCTCCAAATACGCCTGCTTGGGTATGAACGCATACTCTCAGCCACCGGAACATTGTTCTGCAGCCAGTGAATTTGTGATCCATAAATTGAAACTGCTCGGGGCAAAGGCCGGAGTGAACGAGCTGTTTGTCAATCCGGGTCACATCTTCACTTTGGAGTCGAGGCTTAACCGATATCATTGGGCAATCCTTACTCTTCAGTGCTACAACAGACGATGGCGAGCTTTCAAAGCATTCCGCGATCTCCATGCCAGAGCAGATGGGTACAAACTTTTTGCTAGCGAAGTAATTCTTGGGTATAGTGCACGACTGTTTGAGTTTCAGGAATTCTGCAAATATTCCTATTTTCATGACCTTGAGCGCAAGGATTGTTCTCTACTTCAAGATTTACATGAAAAGGTTAAAAAACAAACTCCAAAAGATTCCACATTTTGGGCCAGTCTGATTATGATGGAAAACGACCGGCCAGTCTATTTAACTGTTCTACAAAACGATGTCACCCTCATCAATGGTGCTCAGGAAAAGAATGGTGAGAACCACTTACCATTAGGAAAACTGACTTCCTCTCTTGAAAGCGAAGAAGCGAAACATGCACTTGAAAAACTGCACCCCGGGTTGATCATAGAAATGCAGAAGGATTACTCCGTCTCATTGACCGGAAAGGTTCAGGAGCCCATCAAAGTGTGCGTTTGGGGTCACTGGATGAACTTTGGACGTAACTACGCCGGGGGCCTCAAGAAGCGACACGGCCTTGTCGAAGACAAGACCACAACCCAGCTTTTCCTTGCCGACGACTACAAGCGCAGCATCGCCGAGTCCATCATCACCCAGGAGGTCAACCTGGACCAACTCGACCTCGAGTGCCTCATCCCACTTGTGGTCTCGGGCCACACCAACTCCCTGCACGACTCCCCACTCTGGCTGCTTCTCATCCACTACGGGCCAATGGAGGCGCTCAAGACTCCCGAGATGCAGCGTGATGTGCGCACAATGGTGGCCAACCTGGTTGCCCTGGGAGACACGGGGACCGGGCGAGCCTGGAGCAAGATCCACTTCCAGCGGGACCTCTACAGCGCGGACACTGACCTTCGGTCGCAGCTGCAGATAATCGCCAAGAAGCGGGAGGACGGGGGTGTCGACGAGGACAGGAAGGAGCTGCTGAGGGAGCTGGACTCGTCCAAGGAGCGACGCGGTTTCAACCAGATCCCGGGGGGGAAGCTGTGGTCAAAGCAAGTCTACCAGAACAAGTTGTACTATCTGAAGAAGGATAAGAAATGATGATGACGTGCTGTCAGGTTGCTGCCCCTCTGCTGTGTTAGGAACTTACGTTTATACAAAATTAGTCCATAAACTATTTTTGTAAAAGTGTTTATATTTTGTCGTAATATGTATGTGCTATGAAATACGAATCTTTGAAGTATATAGCTAGCAACCTGTCATTATTATATCTCTTGAGATTACGTACGTATACACATTTTTGAGTCAAATAACTTTATTTTATTATTAACTTTGCAGAAGCTATTTTAATTTTTTACTACACTTTTGCGTGTAGATAATATTTAAACATTAAAATGTTTTTTGCTGTAACAATGGTTTACTTTTTTTTAAGTGTATAAATTGTTTTCATTGAATACTATTTTGAAATCAAATTTAAAAATACTTTTATAATTTACATTTACAGGGGAACTAAAAATTGAAACAAATTATTTGTTTAAATTTTTCATAAATTTTGCTTAACTCTACTATATGATTTGTTTATTTTTTATTTATTCTTTACTCGAATTCTTTATTAAATAAAATTCTTAATTGATATACATCTCTATTTCCGGAAAAAAGTGCGTTTTTTAATACATACAAACACATACTTAAACCATATACCTGCTGAAGTACATATACGTTCTGAAGCTCTATATTACGTTCTTATATATTTATTGATTAGATTAGATTAAATTCCAGTTTAAGTGTGATGACTAAAAATGCTGTCTAAATGCAATAGACATATTATTATTTATGGGTCAACTTTTGTTTATAATGAGTGTTGATAGATAACGTCAATTTTTTTAAATAAAAGTCTTAGCGCGGAATAATTAGTCAGGAATTAAAATTCGAAAATTATTAACAACGGCGTTGGGAGGAGACTGTATTAAGCCAATGTTCAGAAAATAGTTTAGGAATTTAGATTTGATCGCGAGGTTGTGGAGAGTCTTTGAAATGGAGGAAAACATCATTTTTTTCTTTCAATTTTATAATTAAAATGACTTATTGCTACTCATACGTTTATGAAATATTCTGTACTTACAAACTGTTATTCTGTACTACATTATGTAGTTACATAGTTCATTGTATACATTATTAATATATTAATGTTTGTATTAAAAAAGCCACACTAAAGTTTGTATTTAAAAAACTATCTAGTTTCAATATTCAATGAACTTCGTATTTTACGTTTCAAACTTATACTTATATTTGCGTCATTCTCTTAATATTTTAATTTCTTAATACTTATCAATATTTCTTAATTTTGGGCGTGTAATCGCAATTTGAATTTGATAACTTTGTTACATGGTGGTCGCAAGAATAAATATGTGACAAGCGAGTTGTAACAAGTGCGACGCGACGCGACGAAACCAAAGTTAAAATAGTTCAACTTTTTGCGCGACGCCGCACAAATAAATGCATATTTACTGTAAATGCAACTCGGCTGTAAAGTATGTAGAAACATCTAAATATGGCGTACGTCACATCATGCTTTGTGAGAACTGAAATTAATTTTTCGTCACTGGATGCTCTGTCGAGTCGCATCGCGTCGCTATTTGTAGGTAGAAGATCTTATGTGTTATAGAGGTGTTACAGATGTGTTATAGAGGTGTTACAGATGTGTCATAGAGGTGTCATAGATGTGTTATAGAGGTGTCATAGAGGTGTCATAGAGGTGTCATAGAGGTGTCATAGATGTGTTATAGAGGTGTTAAAGATGTGTTATAGGTGTGTTATACAGGTATTACAGATGTGTTATAGAGGTGTTATAGAGGTTTATAGGTGTGTTATAGAGGTGTCATAGAAGTGTTATAGAGGTGTCATAGAGGTGTTATAGATGTGTTATAGAGGTGTCATAGAGGTGTCATAGAGGTGTTATAGAGGCGTTAAAGATGTGTTATAGGTGTGTTATAGAGGTGTTATGGAGGTGTTATAGTGGTGTTATAGAAGTGTTATAGGTGCGTTATAGAGGTGTCATAGAGGTGTCATAGAAGTGTTATAAAGGTGTTACAGAGGTGTTACAGAGGTATTAAAGTTGTGTCATAGAGGTGTTATAGAGGTGTTAAACAGGTGTTATAGAGGTGTCATAGATGTGTTATAGAGGTGTTATAGAGGTGTTTTAAATGTGTAATAGAGGTGTGTTAAACAGGTGTTATAGAAGTGTCATAAAGGTGTTTTAGATGTGTTATAGAGGTGTCATAAAGGTGTTATAGATGTGTTATAGAGGTGTCATAGAGGTTTTAAACAGGTGTCATAGATGTGTCAAAGAGGTGTTAAACAGGTGTTATAGATGTGTTATAGAGGTGTTATAGATGTGTTAAAGATGTGTTATACAATAGATTTGTTTAAGAAGACCTTTATACGCATCGTAATCAATGTGACACTATTTTAATTAACTATTATTTATGTAATTATAATTAAATATTCTAAAATTATCTAATTAATTAATTAATGTTATTCAAAATTATACAAAATGTTTTTAATTTATCAACTAAAAATAATAATTTCATTAATAGAAATAGTAACAATAATATAACAATTATAAATAATTTATAATAAAAAATTACAGGAAAATGTCTTTAAATTGTGACTGCATGGTTTTTTGTCCTTCAGACTTTTGAGCGCATCTTTTCATGAACTGCAAAAAGTCTATGTTCCATAGTATGAATCCTTATCATTACAAGTACCATGTATTGTATATCATTTCTATACATGTTAAACCTACAGATAATTGTGCTGAAACAATTTTATAAGTGCTTCCCATTATCGTTTGGGTACCCAATTTTAATTTTCGGAAAAGAGTTAACCAAAAAACTCCAGTCAATTCCATGTCATTAAATTAAATTAAAAATTGAAATAAATAAATTGTGTTGAAACATTAATGGGGGCAACAACTATAGCCTATTGTATACAACAGAGTATTCTTCTTAATCATTAAAAACGCTTTTCAAACATGTAAAAACCATTAATTTCATCTGAAACAATTCCAGCTATACATGTTGTCGACACTTCTGTTACACCGTCCCTCTACATATATATTAATAGATTATTATATTTACAGAATACCTACTTTTATCACTCATATAATGTTGTACTATTAACACAAAATAATATGACTATTGTATGTCATTTGCCGCAACGCAGTAAATCTACCAAATGTTCATCAATAAAATGGTAAGTGCGCCATTAAAATAATAAAAGTATGCATTTTAATGTCGCACACTAATTTTGTTACAAATTCAATTTATTTGTTCCAAATAGTAACTCTAATGCCACAGCACAATAGTAGTTTATTGTTTATCTAACACGATACGAATCAAATTACGTATTATAATTAATGTGAGTCGGTTTATAAGTGCACATACTGATATGTCGCCTCATAAAACGTATACCATAAATTATCTGCTATACACTTTACTCTAATTTGTTAATTTAATAAGTAAATTAGAGTAGTTATATATATATTATATATAAATATATGCCGCATGTTACAGCCGTGAATATAGTGCTACATACATATACAATATGACAACATTACCACCTATAATATATAATTATTTTTTTACAAACGTTATATGAGACACATAGTATAGGTTTTGCTTGCAAACAAAACATGCTATAACACCTATAATTATTTAATAAATTGTTTAGTGTAAAACAATTAAATTTATTAACGCATTTAATAAAGGCATACTTATCAAAACAAATTCGCCGTGCGCTTTAAATTTTGCTGGAATATGTTAATTCTCCATAAAAGACTGAAAAATAGAAGAAATTGCATGCAGTATTTTAGACTAATATATATATATATAAATATGGGGGAATTTACTTCTTTTTACTATAAATATTTATTAATATTACGTACCGATGGTAGTTGAAGCTCATGAGACCTGAACTGTATATTATGAACCACTTATGAGATGTTTATCTGTATTATATTATGAGTATAGCACTGCTCTAATGCTTCAATTCAGAAAAAAATGTTAGCTTAAGTTATATTCTATATTTCTATATACTATTTCATGATAACCATGCGCGCCGCCAGGATTTAGAAAAAGGGGGTCGCTTTTTTTCGATATAAGCGCCACAATTAAATTGGCAACTAAAAAATGTAGATCAAATAATAAAAAATATTTAATAATTTTAAGCAAATAAAACTTTATGTACAGTACATTAATTATACATAATTATAATACATAGTTATATGGGTACATGTAGTAGATAAACTTATCTCGTAGAAATAAAAAAGTGAATTAGACAAACGTATTATGTAAAGCAAGGTATTGACAGTACTGTGCTATGGGTATGTATTGCATATATACAATAATTTCTTAGAGGTATGAATTTATTTTTTGAAATAGCCGCCAAAAATCAAAAAGTTGAAATAGGCGCCATCATCCAAAAGGTGGAGGTCGTTCGACACATCGACCCCCTTCTGACGGCGCCTATGATAATCTGATATATTATTAGTTGAAATCAACACACTGTTTCATAAATTTAACTTCATTTAGAATTGAAATGAGTTTAGGAGATCCGATTAAAATAAAGTGTATTTTTTTAAAGTTCTGTCGATGATGCGATATGAATTATTTCCATTTATTATAATAGGGGAGCATATAATACATGCACGGCAATATTAATTGATAGCACGCGGAAAGTAAAATATTACATTTGTGTACTAAACATTATAAAATTATCTATAGGCCTACTGATATTTGCAATCATATTATCGTATAATATCAAACTCTGCCCTTTGGCCATGGTTTTTTTAATGTCGAATAGCGATTTTAAATAGCAATACATATCCTTTACATACGCATATTGCATGATTATTTATAGCAACAGCAGAAAACAGGCAGTAATTCGGTGACATGTAAACCAAATATACCATTTAACAACATTTATAATTCCGAATAATTGCCATTTAAATAGAAATGAATATACATATAAAATAAATAAATTATATTTTATGTCTTTAACGAAGAAAATTTTAAAAAATGTAAATGCAGAGGGAATTTTTTGATTTGTGTGCTACACTACAAATGTTATTATTCCCGAATGTATAAATAATAATAACAAAAAATATCAATTTATAACATGAAAGAGAACACAACCCTTTATCTTCCGCCGAATATAGTTTAAAGAAGCTCAGCGTTAAAAACTATGCGAACAAAAAGTCAAAAGGAAAGTCAGATAAGTCAAACAAAAGCGGGAATGTATCCCTTTTTAAAAACCTAATCCCGAGTTTCATATCAGATTATCGGGAGTATAGGGAGCAAGAGAGAGAGAGAGAGAGAGAGAGACTGGGCTATATGGATAACTTTCTGTTCTCCATCAGAGATAATAACGCTACTAAACATTGCACACCTGTTTTTACACTGGAAGCAGTCGCATATCAACTGATACCTATTTTGTTTCTCCCACAACAAGAGAGAGATGTATAATAAGCAATGTGTACATATATATATATATCTAGTACCATACAGATCGTGGAGGTTTACACACCGAGCATACCCTTGCTACACTCCCGGTGTAAAACGAGGAGGCACAGGGAGGGAGACAATTCAGGCATTGTTTTCACACCTTTGATCTTCGAGTCTATTCGTCGGGCGAGAAATGATCCGCTGAGGGTCTTTGATCATTTCCACAGCCTGTGTGTCAGTGACAGACACTCTCCCTATGTCGTACCGTGAGCGTATGAATGACGTCTCGGCAAGGTAATGCCCCATATCTCACTTCTCAGTTTGTCTCTCGACTCTCCTAGACTGGCGCTGTTGAGTCGTCGATTGGCAATATTTTCGGGTGCGCGTCTCTCTTTTTTTTGTTTTGTTGAACGCGCGCTTATTTCAACGTTAGGATAAATAATACAGCCCCGGAATCTTTTCCCCACTTGTTCTCGAATGAAAGTGTGTGCTTTTCTTTACTCGAGGTTAAAGGGCTGTCTCACTAATGGAGTTTCTTTATTTTAGCCCCAACTTGTGCTGATCGTTCAAGAAACACATTTAAGGGGTTGGTTGTATTTCGGTGCTTTCACTATTTTAATCAACAATTTGGAACGAATTATTATCTGGTGAGTTTATATAATTCTTCCGTTTTTACATACACTTCTAATAAGATTTATGTTTTAGTCAAATCATTTCATAATAGATTTATAATCTTTATTTCAACTTGTTTATTTCCTGTTATAAATATTTATTGGTATGCATTAGCTTACTCTTATTTGGTATAATCTTCTATAACTAAAATGTTTAAAAAAGCACATAGTAATTTTAATTCTGCTATTTTTTTTTAATTTCCGTGTGTAACATATGTACTATATAGCATATATAATACAGGGAAATAATGTTGATATCATATTATTAAATATACAAGTGATTAACATCGAATTTTAGTATTTTATATAATCCGGGTCTGACTCATTTGTCCTACCTTCACTCCTCAACGCATACATTTGTCAACATTTGAAATACCCAATTTCGTAATATATAGTCATGTTCAATTCTTGATAATCAGAATATTCAAATTATAACAATAATTATATAGATTGGCAAAACAAACCTTTTCTGTGTAAATGAAAACGACAACTTTAAATGCTTTTTCTTACTATTAAGAATATTTTAATTTTTACATGTGTTGTATAATATAGGAACGACAAATTTCCTTATAAAACCTAATATATTTCCAAGCAAGATTAACAATTTTGAAGAAATTAGTTATTGAATTTTACATATTGCATAATTATTAAAATAAATGAGCGTGTGACTAATTTTTTTCTAAATTGTCCAAATTTCAATATCTGCTATCTTTCGATATATCTGTAGTAAATGTAACTTTTCATTTGTTCCCAATTGCAGTACTTGCTTACCGTCCTATATATTTCTTATCAAACTAAATAATTAAAAGCAAAACATATAGTGAAACATAAATTGAAGAAAATTGACAAATTAAAAAGATGTATTAAATTGTTTGTATAATTAAATGTTACGGCAACAATTTAACTCGAATAATTAAATATATAAACAATCAATGGTTTCTTGAGAAACAATAATAAAATCTAACGTTAAAATCTATTATAAATACGCATAAGGACCTCCTTTTGACCTCCCATTGTTGAAAAGTTCCGACTTTTCTGTTATATCGTCATTAATAAATTCCGAAAAGCACAGTTACACATTATTAGTGATATTTTGTTATTAGCATTAACAACAAAAATCACGATTTTATGATTATGACTATAATGAT
Source organism: Coelogynopora nodosa (assembly GCA_034780555.1). Classification (NCBI taxonomy): domain Eukaryota; kingdom Metazoa; phylum Platyhelminthes; order Proseriata; family Coelogynoporidae; genus Coelogynopora; species Coelogynopora nodosa. Next base: position 1,960 of record JAUZND010079068.1, on the reverse strand, counting down.
TATTACTATATTATGATGATTATGACTATAATAACTATGACTATATAATGATGATTATCACTATAATGATAAAATAAACGTTAAATTCTATTGTTCAACTATAAGCTACTGTCTATATATATATATATATGAGTATAGTCTGTACTATATTTACGACCAATATTGAGACGCATAGTCCGGTTTTAATGATACTATATATAGTATCATTGTATACTTGTATCAAGTATAATACTTGTAATATTTTATTAATTAAAATAAGTTACATACGTTTGAACAAGTATTAACTATACATTGGCAATGGGATTGGATCAATAGGTTCTAAAGATTGCATTTAGTGATAATATTAGTATAGATAAAGATTATATTATATTAAGATTAATGTTATTATAATGAGTAAGTATTACAAGTATAATATATACGAGATTAAATGGGCAATATTTAAACCATACATTTCTTTAAAAAAAACAGTTATTCCAATGATTCTAATATTTTTCAAACTATATTTAACAATACTGATAAAGGTATAGCCTATATAACCGCACAATAACCCAATTATAGGCTGTAAATGAAAAAATATATTATTATTTCAAATGTTTTCAGCTATTTTATTTTCCAATTTCTATCATTTTTGTTCCATTACCTTTACTATATATTTCAACGGCAAGAATCCGATTCAATGGATCGGCCCACAAACCCCTCAATACAGCCTCCCTCCTTCCTACTTCCCTTTTTCCCGGGAATTGTTCCGATCTTTTCGACCACTGAAATGAACCCGACTGGCGGAACAAGCGTGCCAGTGACGCCGCTAGTTTTCCCAAAAGAAATCGGGTTTCCACTTTGTTCCTACACCTTCTACCAGCACCTGCTAAGTCCACAAAGTGACCTAAAGCCCGGGGCAATTTCAAAGGCAGTATCTTCGGAGCAATCTTCAGGGCAATTGGTTTCCACTAGCAGTACCAACCGGCAGCCAATTGCAGCCAGCAATGCAATTTTCACTGACGCATCCTCCGTTACCGTCAAGAAAAGAAGTCGTACACGTTTGAGTGAAGCGCAGATTCGTTTGCTCCGTTCCCATATTGATTTGTCCACATCGCCCTCGGATGAAGAATATCGGGAGATATCGGGTCGATCGGGTCTCGAAATGGCCGTTATCAAACGATGGTTTCGCAATACGTTGTTCAAAGAGCGACAACGAAGTCAAGATAGTCCTTACAACTTCTCAGTACCACCGAGTACAGCTCTGGACATGGAGGAATACACTAGAAGCGGATGTGTTCGTCTACTCCAGGCTACCAATCATGGCGAACGGCCATATTCGCTGGATGTAAGCACATTGAACAAAACGGTTAGATTTTTTCTCGCAGTAAGTATAGAGTATTAAATATATCTACTACTATATAGTACCAATAGTAGCAACACAGTTTATTTTTTATTTTTTATATTTTAATTATTATTGGAAAATTATAAAAATTAGCCTTCTTTCAATATAATATAATATTTTTCTTATTTATTATTATAAAATTATTTATTGTTAATATTATTTCTAAATTATTCGAATTGAAAATATTATGTTATTAAATCATAAATGACAATGCTAACATAATTTAATATTGAATGTACTTGCTATAATATAATTATAATACAAATTATTTTATTTTATTCAGCATGAAAATTCATATATATTTTATCTTATATTTTATATTACAAAAATATTTTTAAAATTTTCCATTAATGACAAAAATAATGTTATCATTGCTACATAATTATATGTTCATTTTATAATAATTTCTTTAATATATTAGACATACAGGTAATACCGTATACTTACTATAAGTATTTTATTCTTATGATTGGCCAATATTATAGCAAATAACTGGTTCATCATTTACACTGTTCACAATCACCAGCCGTGATAGTCTAGTGGTTAGGACCTTGCGTTGTGGCCGCAATAACCCCGGTT
>JAUZND010079057.1:0-16234 GCA_034780555.1 Coelogynopora nodosa | reverse complement strand
CTCATAGATCTATCTCAGTCTCGTTGGAAGGAATCTCATGTTTTTTTTATGAATATGAATACGAGATTCGTCTCACAATTTGTGAGATTGAGATCGATCTCACTTTTATGAATACGGCTTATTGGGTGCCAAATAATATTCTATTGTGATCATGATTTTAAGTCTTTGTTTAGACTGAAATATGCGTGGGCTCACCGCGCTAACAAAATATCTTAAAAGGATATAACGCGGTATTGTGTGCCAAACGTATTTCTCCAAATAAATATCACTTTGTACTAAAAATAGTCATTGTTCGCCGAGCGTTTTACGGCGTGTTCATGAATACGCTAAAAAAAGTCGGTGACCTCACAGAAAGTTCCCCGTAAAACACTCGGCGAGCTCGTCGTATTTACGACGATGTCGCCTTAAATACGGGCAGCTTTGTGAATACGGGTACAGATTCTCTATGGTACAGATATCAAATAAAATTCAATTAATGTGTCATGTAAACTAGTATAAAACATAAACAAGAAAAATAACTAAATAATTGAATTATTGGATTATTTATATACAAATAAAACTAACTTTAGGTCTAAATTGCGATTTGCTTTAAATTTTACAAATGTCCATTTAATTTAAAAACGTTTTATTTTTAAATATTATAATTCGCTTCATTCTATTATATGTTCCAACTAGTTCTCAATCCTTTCCCTGAAATCGTTGACCCTATTCCATAACATAAGTATTAGTGTTGATAATATGAAATAATAAACATAGATTGAATATATCATATAACAAATATTGTATTGACTTTGTCATTGAGGAGAAACCTTTATGTAAAATATTACGTCATACTTTAAACAGTTTTTTCTAAATACTCTTTGTACTTATCTATAAAAAAGAAAGTGTATCAGAGTTATAAATGAATATACAACTACACTCTTTATTTTCAACTAATGTAAGAAAAATTACAATTCAGCTGATAATTTCGAAATTCTTGTCGTAAAGGTCCTCTTAGAGTACTAGTTTTCCAAAAGCATAATTTTTATCAATACTTGAAAAATGCATTCGAATTTCGCCATAAATCTGCAGTCTGGCTCTGATAAGGCCGTATTAACACTTTATTCCTGATTTTAGACTCTAATTCCCTCTCCTGGCTCAACTACTCCGTCAGTACCTTACTACCTTTCTATCCCTCTCTCCGCATGCATCTCAGTAAAAAATACGCTAACATGTCTATCCCGTAATATGGCCGTCAATTTAAAATGTCAGAATAAATCAGTCTTGAGCATGACCGAATCGTTATAGTCAGCAACTTTTTTCTTTTCCAGTACACAGGAAGCCCAATTCAATCTTTTTAAAAAACTGTCACTAACATTGATTAGCGATTTCATTCGTCTTTTATTTTCTTCGGGGAAGAAAAATATTAATAAGTATCTAGCGAATATTATAGAAAAACAATTTATTGAAAATAGTAAAGGCTGCAAGGATATATTCGACTTTATTAATGGTGTATGTACTTTAAATCGCAAACTGGAATTCATAAATACACTATTTACAATACTGATCATGTTTTTGGATAATAAGGCAAAAAATATAAAATTGGATGATTTATATATTATATAGCAAACTATTACTATTTTTGAAAGGAGCAAGTTTGGCAGAATTCCAAATAATATTTGAGGTCCCAGAGGACTAAACTGCGCATAGTCAAAAAGTATGAGATTATTTTTATAGATATCATATATATATATATTAAAAATTGATTTTTAAAGAAAATGTTATGTAACATACGCTTTCATATTATGGCATATGATGCTCTCTAAAAAAAGACATATAACAAACTGTCATATAATAGTATATAGAAACATTTACAAACTAATTATGTACTATACTTTGTTTGCGAGATGCATTTTATTATAACAAATAACACATTAGCAATAACATATTTTTTTAAATGTACTTTAATACATTATTTCGTAATTCATTTTTCGAATTATTATTTTGTATGTCTACCAGTTAAGCATTTGATGTATGCTTTTTGTATTTAAGTAATTAAATAAACAATGTACCTAATCAACTTTAATCAATTCATAAAAATACTTCGATTTAGTTAATAAAGTTTTGATAATTGAATAACATTTATTTTAACATACACAAAATGTTGTTGAACGTGTCAAGAGTTTGTGTTAAATTGAAGATTACTAAACATCATGCTGCATAAACATTGCTCATTAGATAAACTAATTAATAATTACACTTGTTATAATTTAATTTAGTAACTTACTTTAATAGTAAAAATTATAAAAAACTTATTTATTTTCACATAAATATATTATCTCGAGAACAAGTAGCCATAACAGATCTCCTAATTTATGATATACTGAAATTTCCTACTAATTTCTTAGCAACTGTTGGTTTTTATCGACTGGAAAGTGGTTCCTATTCTTTGTCAGACTCTACCAATAATATGTCGTACTCTTAAGCATGTGAGAACTAGGAATCAATATAATATTGATCAAAATTAGTAATAATCAGTTATGTATTTCACAATATTTATATGCCAAGACTGGGTATTTCCCGAGTTAGTGGATGATATCAAAATTTTCATCTAAATATTAACTCATATAAACTTTAAAAAACTTGGATGATCGTAAACGAAATTATTATTTAAACTGCATTGTTATGTGAGGCAAATGTTGTCGTCACATAATGACAAGTGTGTATGATCTATGTAACAGTGTTAAGGACTTTGGCGACTCTGGCTATAATCTAAAGGATTGGCTTCTTCATCCAATTGGTGGTATCCTTTATTCTCCCGAAGAAGCAATAAAAATTTTTCCACACTTTAATTATGTATGGAAAATCTAAATGTACCCATTTAAAAATAAGGAATTACCTAGATAAGATTGTAAATTTAAGTCCAAATTGTGAAGGTTTATACATGCCAAATATGTAACAGTTAGCGCACAAATATCACTTTCTTGTGTAAGAAATAATCAAGAACAATTCATTTCATACTACTGAACCATGTTACTAAAAAAACTAACAAACAGAATTGAATAGAAACTGCAGGTTTAGTAGTATACTCTTCAGAAAAGAGTCTCAAATGAAGAAAATATTCACAACCACGAGCTAATATTATTTTGACATAGATATGCTTTGTTAAAGCCACAAGTTTATCCAAATTCCGAATGCCAGGGGAAAAAAAATTCTGTCAACAACAAAAATGTTTTAATATATTTATCAGATGATCGTTAGACTTTACTTCTCGTTTGTAAAGTCTACTCTTTACGGTGAAACAAGTACTGGTCAATATTTGTACATATTATATGTTTATTGATGAGAATTTTGCAGAAAAGAAGAAAAAACTTAAACACTTCTCCAGGGTATTGATTAGAAGTTACCAAAAGCCAATTACTGATATTCAAGACCAGAATGCCTAATAAAAAAGACAACTCTTTGCTCTAGTTTCATATTTTAGAATATTTACATCAAATGCCACACATAAGTTGTGTACATGGACATTTTTATATTAATTATTGCAGATGTAAAAAAATCAAATTATAGAATGTGAATACAAGTATACAATATAATAATTAAATAGGTGAATCAGTAGACGACTTTAAAAAGTTAGATACTGTTAGTTGAAAGTTTTCATTATTATATTATAATTGATAATATATTGTTATGTAATTAATATTTATTTATTAATATAATATATTATAATTTATTTTATTATAGTTTATTAAAAACGAATTAATGATTAAATTATAAAACACATACATTGTAAACAATAGATTAATATATAAAATAAATTCTCGTGTAATATGGACACTAATATAAAATATGCATAAACCATTTTAAAATATCTAAGTCCCGCTTCAATTACAAACTTATGATTTAAAAATTATTAATTATTTAATAAATCACGAGTTTTTTTAATAACAAGTTTAGCCCCACTGATGAAACTGTTTTGTATTCATCAATATCAAACGTTGACAACTTACAGCAAATACTATAGATTTTAACTATAATAACTAACATAATTGTATTAATATTTTATACATACGGCAAATACTAAAATAATTTTAAATCATGAATGTTCAAGTTTTTAAAATATTTATTATGATGATATCAAAAATGTTCATTTTACAATCTATTTTGATTTGTAACATTTACAACATTTCATAATAAAGTGTCTACTCATTTTAGTACAACATTTAAAAATACCTTATCTTCAAGATTTATCAGATTTCATGCAAATTAATATTAAAAAATGAATCGAAAGTATGGTAAATAAAATTAATTAGTATAATCGAAAAAATAATCGACTTGTTCAGAGTAATTCAAAATAAAATTAAGAGGACACACCATCTGTCAAAGAAAAGACATAAATTGGAATACATTTTTCTGATACAACAATAAACGCAATTAACAATATTAAATTTCTGACAACTGCGATGCATTTGATGAACGAGCATTTTGTTAAAACTACCGAGCTTGGTCATTACAATATATGTGCCTATATGGTAGAGTATCGAAGAGTGTCTGACCACAAGATAATTGAAAATTCAGAGTGCTGACCAGTCAACTGAAATCTCAGGGGAGATAAAGAGAAACGATGACCCAGATTATAATCAATATTAATTTTAATCAACCGTCCCTAGCACGGCTGTGACCGGAAAAAATTAGATTGCAACTTTACCTCTTCTATACTGTGATATTTGCGTCCGGAAGGCTCCAGTGTATTCTACTGACAAAATTGATAAATATTGACACTGTGATTATGTAATAGATGTTTGTATACTTTTGTGTGATTTTACTGAATATTTTAGGCGTAACTAGCATTGAAAATATTAATAATATATATAAATACAGTGCTTTCAAAAATATAAAGTATATAGCATAGCTTAGTATATTATAGAAATAGTGTGCAATAGTTGATTGAAATTATATTTTTATTATTATAACATTGGCTTATTCAATATCCAAAAATAAGGAACATGCAATATTAAAATTATCTTTTGTGAAAATAATGACTTAAGCTCATCTTGTTAAACAATTAATAATATTGGTCTTAAAACATACAATGTAATATACAAAATCTGAAATGCACAATAGTTTCATTATGATATTATAAACAAATTGTTTATTCTTTTATAATCAAGAATTTTTCCAAACTAAAGAATATGTGTCATTATTTTAATTATTAAATACAGTATTTTCTTCACGATAAAATATCATTCCATAGAATTGAATAGTGAGAAACATTAATATTATTATTTGATCTAGCACTAAATTTTAAGGGGAAATTTGGCAGCTATTCATCACACATTAAGATAAAAAATATAATTAATATATTGTGTATATTTGAAGATTTGTTTCGTAAAATACATGAGACAACCTTAAATAAATGTTCATATAAAAGATAAACTGATTATTATTTATGTGTGTTTACATTTATAAATCCTAAATGACGATAGAACACGATAACTTAGTTTCGTATTTACATTTACATACAAACTTCTGCCAAACCCACACTGTGGAAAACTCAAATTAGAGGATATTTTGAGATCGATTTAAACATCGAAACTATCGATTCTATTTTCTAGGAGCTTGAATGACAGACAAACAAAATGTTCCCAGTAAATAGTCCTTCGCCAGTTGATATCCATCATGCAAAGAGAAATGCTGACAAGCATACACGGAGTGAAAAAAATAGATTTTACAATAATTAGCTATTGTCATATATCCATATACACGTTATTACATGAGAACGGAACTAAAAAGCGATAAATAAACATGAACTGACAACTATAATAAAGCAGGCCATATATAAAAATCGAGTTAATAACTAATTTAAAAATTCGTGGAATAGAAGACTAACATTGTCTTTGCTTTTTGCCCTTAAAATTTTCCACGAAAAACAAATATCTGAAGTATATCATAAAAACGGTTTTCGCATTCCATGAAAATAGCATTCATTAAATCAAATAAATAGATATTTTCCAGTTTTAGAGAGAAAAAATTTATTTATGTGTAAAATAAAAAATTACTATTAAATAATATCATGCGTAATTATGCATGTATTATTTTTAACAAAGATATTAATGGTAGTTAAGTTATGTGTTTCGCAACATCATTTTATTAATTAATCTTAAAACTATTATTTTGTCCATCGCTTCTTAATCAACAATAATTATTATAAAGGATAAGATACTAAATATTTATATTTTCAAAAAGCTTACAGTTGCGATATAACAATTTTTAGCGAAATTCGAAGACATGTTTATGTTTTCAAAAGCATACCTAAATTAAATAACAATTACATTACATTACATGCAGACGAATCAAATTACAAATCAATCGATAAATAAAACAGTCGAGGTACCTACACAACATTCTTTTCAGTAATAAACTAATTATATTAGTTTACCAAATGTAATATCAAATATAAATAACAAAATTAAAGCTTTATCTTGAATAAACAGTAACAATTTTTAACTATAAATATGAAGACATAACTAACCATAAGTTTTAACCATATAAGCTATTATAAAATAAATTAATTATATAATTATAAATTATTATTTGATGACAATTTAAACATTCAACAATAAGTATGTATAAAAATATACTCATAGTGATATCGTCAAATTATTATTAGCAACATTATAAAACATTTGATTAAATAAGATCTTCATAAAAGGTTTTGTTCATATTGACGCATAATTAATTATAAGGTTTATCAGTATGTTACGTTAGTTAAAACACATTAGAAAACGAAATTAGAGAAGATTTTCAAAATATTTCAAACGAAACCATATTATGTTACAGCAAGCTTCCATTAACCAGTTACTTATAGTCTAAAAGACACAAAAATTTGCGGTCGACATAACATTATTTTACTAGTGAAAGTGTTATTATTAGCTTATATAGGTATGATTTACATACAATAAAAGAACCGAAGTAATTAAATAATAGACTAAAAACGAAGAATAACATATATACGTTTCAAAACAATATGAACTAAACGACATGAAACTTGCTGAATATGAATAATTTTAAACATCAACTATATGTAATTCTTTTGTATTGACGCGTACAAAATGAACCATTCAATTTTAATTAAAAAGAAACATCATATAACATATACATAAATAAAACACATTATACGAAGAACAGATAAAATCTTCGTGTACAAACTAAGACTGGTAAATGTACACACTTCTAGAATAATAAATATTTTAGAAATACTATTACAGATAATAGTTAATAATCAAATGATGCTTATAATCATGAACAAAAAATACATTCACAATTAAATTTGATAATAATTATATATGTATATACAACATAACCGATATAAACCAAACATGCCCCAATTATAGAGAAATACATTAGTCCAACACATAACAATGTAAATTGGTTACGACGATAATCACCTAGGAAATTTTAAAAATTATTTGTTTTTTCCATCGGAAATAATTATTTCATTTGGATTTGATCAAGGCTTTATGTTTACTGACTAAGCTGTGACTACAAACACAACCTTTTACAAGTAGCAAGAATACTATTTGGTAGAAAGTGATTTTAAAGACTTTAATCGATTTAGTAACTTATGATGACAGTTTATAACGAATGATTTTGAGGATACTGCAAAGGCTGCACAGGCTTTTGATTTCCACGATTTAAAAAAAGTTATTTAAAATTAAGTCATAACATAACAATTTAAATAATTTCATATTCAGTAGAAAACCAGTTAATGCGAGATAAAAATTGTTTACTCCTCATTACTGTTTCAACAAAAGACGCATGTCATATATTTGTATATAAAAAAAACCGGGAACATAATTAACTTAAATTAAAAATTAACAATTAATAAACACACTTTTTCGAAAGAAGTTTACATGTGCAATGTAAAAGTTTGACCATATTATAATAAATATGACATGTAGTATTATATAAGCACCTTTTATTTATTCAAATAATGTCAAATATCCATATTCATTCTTTTGTAATTCAAAATGCAACATACAAAATCAATTTAAAAGATACGTAAATTTTAAACTCATTTTTTAAAAACAAATCGAGATTATCAAATTTATATTGACACAATCAAAAGAAAAAAAATGTTAACTGGTATATGACTAAGCAAGATAATTGTTGAATATTTAAATATACCATAATAATTTAAAAGAAATAATAAAAATAGTAGAGAATAAAAAGCGGAAAAATTTAAATATCTTGAAATAGTCAATTAATTTTTCAAAATATAATCAATGAAGCTATATTATATATTATAATATATAATAATTATATTATAATAAAAGAATTTGGAAACTTAATATTTTAGTAATTTGAAGAGTAGCCTACATTTTCTATTTTTGGAGTCTTCCTTTACTAATAAAGAATAGGTTAATGCTGCATATAAAAAACATATGTTTTAAAATGCATGTCGGCGACACTAAATGAAGACAGGAAAAACCGAAAGAAACTAACTCAACGTTTAAGAGAGTGAAAAATAAATTTTACTTTATATAGTATGGATGGATTTCGCTATCATGTAGCAATTACTTTGAAAAACGATCACTAATATTAGATGGCCACAACAATATATAGCGAGACTGTTGGAGTGACCAAGCGTCTCTGGCATTGTAGACCAGACAGTCTTTTATCACGATCTTCTCAGATGGAATCCAATTCCTGAAAGATAGGATAGATGATGGGATCCTTCTAGCGGCAACACGCGGCAAGTACACTGCTAGGAGTTCGTGTAGTCTAATCTCAATCGATTGAGTGATGATCGACTAGGCCATAGGAGATACAGAAATAGTAGAACTAACGGAGAGGCAGAGTAGCAGGATTTAATAAGATGGTTTACAACGCTCAAATGAATATTCCGAGCCTAGAGTTCCAGCGGGAAAGCGATATGAGACTATACGATTGAAATAAGGACGCCAGCGCAGAGGGAAATTCGACGGAGCGAAATCAGGAAGAAAGACACCATATTAAGGGGGACACACACGGATTACTTTTTAAATAAACTTCAAGAAACTCTTCATAGTGAATTTGGCTGGAATATGATAATATATGCCGTGGAAACTATACGTGTGATCGTAATTATGTATGTTTGAATTTAATTATGTCGCTGAATATAGTTTAGCAACTATTAATTAGTGGTGGCTGACCTAATTATTCCATTTTGTAAAATGTATAATTCTAATTATTTTTCTCCCTCTAATATGAATAATTTAAACATATTCTATGTTTAATAATTCTATATTATAAATTTCATGGTAATTTAAAATATGGTCATTATATATTTTTTTTATTGATAACAACTGTATTATGTAGACATTTAAATCACTAATTATATACATAGAACGTAATAGTAGCAATCGAATTAATTTGTATTATAAATAGCCAGCAATTTTCAAAAAAGCGTAAGTGATTATATCTCCATATCCTGTTGAAGTTTCAAAATATTACATATTATTTAATATATATTTTAATGAATACCTGTTGATAGACATAATAGAAACTTAAATACAATTTTTTTATCAGTTTGATTGGTATAATCAGTGAACTAGTTCAATTGTACATTTTTTAAGTGTTTCTCCTGAAAACCCATAGATTTTTTACTTTCGCTTTTCAGGTTCTTTTGGCGAAATACTCCTTATCAAATTATGGTAGATAACTTACTGCAATCTGGAGGTGCTGTAGGGACCCATCAAGAAGACTAACACGTACATTGCTCATCTTTCTAGGCACATGTATGTATGTTGATATTGGAGATGTGATTATAAACTTAACAAGTTCAAACAATAAATCCTCTGCTCATAAAGAAAAGTGGCCGAATCGACCTCATTTCGTGGAAACGTAGAATCCAAGTGGGTTTTATGCCAAACCACAGCTATTAAATAAGAAACAAAGAATGGTCATACATAACTTTTTTAAACGATTAAGGAAAAAATCATTAAAAATACAACAGATATGTGGTAAACAGATATAAAAAGATGGTTAAATTCAATAAAATATAAATAAATAAAGAAAAATCAATTTATATTGAGTTATATTATTCTAAATATTTCAATCTTAATTATTCCATTCAATATACTAGAACAATAGAGTGGTTTTGTGCTATTAATGAGAATCTGTTTAAAATTGAAAATTTTTAAAATATATAAACAAATGTTGATTATTTATTCTAAAATAAAAAGTTCATTACTATATTCTGTACATGACTATATCATCATCATAGTTGTTAATTTTACATGATTATACCTGATGTCTGTATTTATTATTCTTATTAATAAATGTCTGATGGTGTTTGAGATATTTTATGAAATACAGATAACCATTAATGACTGGACTAAAATGAAATTGTCCAACTTATTTCATTTTTATTATTAAATTTCACTGATATCATCAGTGAATCATTTAATGTTCACTCTATAAAACACAAACTAGCAGTATCCTTTTTTACAAAAATTCTGAATATATACCATATTTAATAATTTGAAGACTAACTATACATTTTTCTATAAGAAACAATATACAGTGTGAATATAAATATGATTTTGTAAAAATATAATATTTTCAGATTATTAAATACTAAATAATATGATATTAAAACTTAATTTAAAAAAACATGGGTTATATTTTTACGTTTCATAATAATTATTTCAGTAACACTATATCAAACAATAATACAATTTATTTCTTGGTACAGTAATCTCCCACTAATTAATACTCTAATAATAAAAATGGTTATTATTAACGGAAGTAAGGAAGTTATAGAATTACCATAAGCTAGTTTCCATTGTATGATTCAAATAGCTAATGAAAGTACGATGAAAATAAATAATTTACTAATCTGAATTCACCTGAAAAGAAATTAATCATTTTCATTGACAAAATAATTAGATACTCTAATTGCAATTTTAATGTAAAAAATGAACTTTTTGTATAATATTTTACCAATATATTTCACTAATTATTATTGAATTACAGTATTCAAATATGTGTGTATATTTAAATTATGCATAAATAAAGTATAATTTTAATTAATAAAATATTAAATACATATAATGACTAGAGTAGACCGGACCCTGACCTAAAATGTTCAAAAATTAAAATTTCCCATTCATTCATTCATTTTTATACAATATAATCCTATTATGGTGGACTTAAAGTAGTATGTTGGATCTATTAATAATACTCACAAGCCTGGAGGGGTTCCAGTAGAATCCTATTGCATAATTTCCTAGCAGACAAAATAGTACATTTCACCCAAAGTGAACAATTTTTTTTATTATAATTAATTATACAGTTATAATCTGCACAAATATGTTAATGGAAATTGTCATTATTTCAGTCCAATTAATGCATAGATCTCAATTAATCTTTCTACTATTCTTGCCCATGTCATTATCTCAGTTGATAGCAAGTAACATTTTATTCAGTTTTTAATTGATTATGCCTTTTATAGAAGCTGTATATGTTGTGTTGTGAACTAGAATATTGATATGAACTATCTAATAATAAGTGATGTAGTACATTATAGATAGGGGTATTACAGTATACTTTAAACATACAAATTTACGAGTACACTAATATAAGTGAAATACACTTATTATTAAGGTTATATGTGAGGTACATCATACCAGGATTTCACTGTCAAAAATTGGATAGTCCCAAAAATTAGATATTAAAAAAATAATGGACAATTTCAAAAGTAATACAATTTTTTTTTTAAATCTACATCTGTAGCTGAAATGTATACTTTTTTTAATATGTTTACATTTAGATTTAGGAAAGTAATTGGGACATATTAAAAAAACAGATGGTTGGGTCAGAAAGATATTTAAAGATACTTAAAGATATTAAAGATACTTAAATATAGTCTAAAATATTTTTAATGGATTTTGAAACAGTCACATAAAAAAATTAAAACGTGAAAAATGTGTAACTACTATTAATCTACATTTATGAAAAGCATGTGTTTTAAATGTTCTACTCAATAAGGTAACAACTGTTTATAAGGTAAAACCTACATTACTGGGACACTTAAGAAAGGGTCTCGATCTGAATCCTTTATTTATTTATTCAATTTTTTCAAACTTATATTATGTTAGATAACATTTCAAGGTACATATTTCCACTAAAAACGTTGAAATGTGTATTAAATGTAAAGCAATAAATAAATATATACACAGTGTCCATAAATGCTAACCTCTGATCACTAATTATATACAACGTCTATATATGTCAGACACCATTAAAAATATCTCATTGGATAACAGAAAAAGAGCTCGAAAGTTATCAGAATTCTTTATAATAGTTTAAGACCGCTGCAAAATATGCATAGCATGTTGGGTGTGTTAAGTCAAGGGCCCCGTATAGATCATAAGGGAAATTCAAACATTACACTGTTGACTGGATGACAATTTACCTCTTGTTCAGGTTGTGTATATTGCTATATTTCTAGGCAATAAAATTGTGAAATGTCAGGCATTCTATCAGAGATTTACGTGATTTGGAGAAATAGTCCAATAAAATTAAACAAACAAAAAATAAGACTCATATATAAAGGGCAGATGTGGCAATATATATCATTTATAGTTTAATGCACAACATGTTTTTAACAGTGTCTGCGCTGGCGGAAGGACAGCCTTCCTCTCCCCCCATAAGAAGAAATACTCTTGTCAGACACTAAAGTATAAAGGAGATCATATTCTAAAAAGTAAGCTGTTTGAAGAAAAACATAGTTTGTACTTAGGTTAAAATGTCCAACAAGATAAAAATCAACAGAAAAAATTATGCACTCACTGTCAGCTATTCAAGACCATTAATGACTGTTTGCTGAAAATGAAGACTTTTCAAGACAGGTCCAAAAATTCAAGACTTTTCAAGTCATGTGAGAACACAGAGTTAAATAAAAAAACAAAATATGAATGTAGGCAAAATAGAGCACCACACAAAAGATTGTCAGTGAGAAAGATAAAAGTACATATATATATTATAGAGGGACAGATTTCAAACAATTAAATAAAGAGAAGTTCAGAGTTGTGGCTAAGTTCTATTAGAGAGTTAATAGCCAGGTGGTTTCGACTGGTCTTGATGAATTAAGAGATCTTTCTTCATTCTGACACATGCTAACAAAGAAAAGTCAAATGAAAGTCTATATATAGAACTTAAGGGTTAAATAATAACTATAGTTGGTGTAAGTTATAGCATATGTAATAATTTATCATAACTATAGTAATGAGTTACATAGCAGCTAAAATTTATATAATTATGTTCAATGATAAATAAATATTGCCCATATTATCTTTTTTCACATTCCTCATATTTACTCAATTTAAACTTTATATAAATTTCAATATAATAAAGAAGCATATCAATTAGTATGCATCAAATAAAAATGTTTAATGAATTATGACAAAATACTGAAATGTGTAAACATAATCATCAAAGAAACACCTTCCCTTGAAATAGTCTAATGAATATCTTACTGCATCATGAGTGAATTTTGTGGGACAAATATTGATAATGCATGTATCACCATTGGTGTATTTGGAAAGGATAGAGTGAAGTTACATATGAAAAGAATACCTGGCACCATTGGTCTGAATTCTATTTGACCTCTTCTCTTGCCCACTGAAAAATATGTTGTGGTATAGAGGTTCAGAAGAAATACTTCTCAGAAACAATAAGACCATTTAGACCATTTGGATGTATTGTCATATCACAATATGAGTTGAGACTTGTTAACATAATTTAAGTTCAATACTAAAAAAAAGTATTGCCAGTGTTGTGATAGGCTGCTTTGTTAAAATAATTGCAGACATTTTGTCACACATTTAAAATTACTCAAATATAATAAACTGGACATTTAAAAAACTGCAAAATGCTTAAATTTTGTTAATGAAATATAATATTAACTCTTTATATAAAATTGAAATATACAATAAAACATTGGTTTATATAACAAGAAATTAAATATGTATTACATGTTCTAATAATATAAAATATCAAGCTATGGTAATTACGTTTATGCATGTGACAGATAGTATTGCAAAAATACCTAAGTTTTGATAATATTGTAGATTTTTGACAATTTAATCAAAATATCTGACATACAAAAATATAGCAATGCCATAATTATCACAGCTTGTCACAAACATGGAATTAGCTATTAGAGATTATTATTGGCCAACATTTATACAAGAACCTAGTCTTAACAATGAGTAAACAGACAATAAGTCTAGCAATCCTTAAATTGGCATGTTTTCATAACTTGTAGACAGGGGTGGTTTATAACTTTACAATAAACATGTGATATTTGGAGTGTCTTAAACTGTATAATCTTTATCCTACATTATAATAAGTTAAACAGAACAATCTTGAATTAATATATTGAATAGTAAAAAAAGTTTTAAAATTTATTAGTTTTATTTTTATTAAACTGAATAACTAGCATTTTATATAATCATGATAACAACAGCCGGTTATAAAATCATCTTAATATTCAATTTTTTCTTCTTATAGTATAAACAAGAGATTTGATGAAGTTATATTACATCACTATTTATTAAAATAATATATTACATTTATTTGCTTAGAAGTTATATTTTAAAGAATGGATTCAACTTTCTAGTACCTTATCATAACTGTAATGTTATATACCTTTTTTATTGATACATATATCAATTCATTTATACATATATATTATTTTTAAGAAATATATTTTTATAGAATACATTATTATTAAAAATATATGCTTAGAAAAAATACTTTTCTGTAATATTTTTTATAAAGCTTTCATAAATTACTATTCAATATAAAATTAATTTATGTTTATAGTTAAATTTATAGTAAATAACTATATGTGAAATAATATTAGATATTAAGATAGATAAATAATATTTATTAATAAAATACTATTTTTGATATTAAAGTAACTAATCAATTTAATAAATATATAGTAAATCTAATAATATTTTCTAAATAAATGATTTTGTTAATCATGTATATAAATATTAGCAACCAGCAACCTTTTAAAGTTCAGGACATCACTTATAATTATTTTGGTTATCATTAAATTATGTTATAGTTTTTGATGTACTTCTTAAATTGAATTTAGGAGTTGCAGCATCAATTTGTAGGTGACTGGAGAGATTTTCAGAACCAGACTTGAAGAATCCAGCTATGTCTTTATTGAAATGTAATTGATTATGTTCATTTGTTTTAACCAAATCATTCCTAACACCTGTACTAACCTGAAAATTGTGCTTATAACCATTGCATACTATCACCAAAGTCAATTTTGTGTAGCTGTATACCTGTTAAACTGTTTCATTTTTGATAAATCAGTGCAGAATTTTTTTTAATAGATAATTAACCAACATAAATGATTAAAAGTCACTGCAATGGAAATAATGAACCTTGTTAGGTCTTAAATAAAACATTATCTAATACATTGACTATCCTGATAAATTTATATGTGCTTACTTGTTTTTCTTGAGGAAAATTAACTAAATATACTTTTTAAGTGACTTTTAGGAGAATAATTCATTCATACACTGGCAAATTTGATAGCCAACTTAATTTTTATACAACTGAGGCAAAATGACATATAATGCAATTCTATATAAGGATCTATAGGGACCAATCTGAAATGGGTGGTACCAAATGAATTATGGGCTAAATGCAAATTGCATGTCCCTATATTAATGAGTCTATGTACTGTTCCCCTTGCTGATTTATTAATGAGAATAATTTTTGTCATAGACATTGTAATATATGTATATTGTGATGTCTATGACAATTTATATTTTATAAAAGACAAAATGGTATAATTATAGTAGTATAGACTACAGTAGTATTAAATAAACATTATATTAAAGATTCCCAATAAAGAAATTAAATATTAATGTAGTGTTTGAAATGTTACTTCTATAGAACTTATAAGTTCTAATTTTATGAAATTTGCTTAATATATTACTTAGTTAAAACTTAAAGTTTTCTCTATATACTAAAAATGGTTATTTGTATTTCCAGAACTAGCCAGAAAAACCAAACTAGCTGGAACTTTTTTTTTAATGAAGAAAAACTCCAAATTACCTGGAATACTAAAGATATCATGTTCACGATCCTCTATGCAAAATATCAACCATAGATATCTTTTTAAACCAGAGAAATTGTTAGTTATATACCTATTTCTATTGAAAATTACCATTTTAAA
>JAUZND010079046.1:0-16238 GCA_034780555.1 Coelogynopora nodosa | reverse complement strand
CAGAGTAATGCTTGTTTGCTGTAAGTTAACATCGAAGCCTATTGGTTAATGAGAAAGTTGGATTTCTACAGAAGAAACTTTCCAGCATGCAGGTAAAAACATAAAGCTTTGAATGACAAAATAAGAGATAAATCCATTGAATTGATGAATGAAACTTTCTGACAATGACAAGCTTGAACACAATTAGTAGGATGCAAAAATTCCTGAAAAAATATTCAGAGAAACAAACTACTGACGAGAAAACAGAAAAAACAGAAGAACGAGAGGAATATACAACCTCTCACTTGTAATTATTGGAATGTATCATTGGAATTATTAATAATGATTATACTTACTGTTCATACGAGGAAATGGAAGTCGACCCAATCCAATTTGTTGCTCTAGCTGGTACTCAATTAAAAAGTTTAAGTCCGAAACATCAGACACTATTTCTTCCATTTTAGAGAAAAAATTCAGATTACCAAAAAATTGCACCAAAAAAATAAATTAAATTGAAGTCATCAGACAATTGCGTAAATGGCCGCTTAAAACAAATATAATTCCCAATCACAAACTCTGTGGTATAACAATATGAATGCACTATTTAAACTAATGACATTTATAAGGTTTAACTGACAAAAAAATTTATTTTATAATAAGTGTAAGGATTATGTAAAGTTTAAAATAAAGTGTTTTTATATTGCAATATTTTATTATCTAATCTGATCAAGATAGTCATACATTTTGTGAAAAAGTATATTGTATGTAAGTTATTATAACCTTTTTTTAAAAGTCAGTATTGATCATAAACCTTTTGTACTCAAAGGATAATTTTTTTAAAATATTTGTATTTAACTAAAGCTTATAAAATTATATACGTATATTTAGTAGGGCCTATATATTCTATATTCTATATTCTATATTATTATATTTTTATTTCGAAGTCAAATTGTCCGAACTTAAACAAACTGGTCGTTAGCTTATTTAAAAATTCGGTTAAAGGCTGCTAAATACTTATAGGATCAATGCTATGGTAGCTCATCTGAGTAAAGGATTCTTCGAAAATATTAAAAAACATTAAACAATTTTTGCGGAATCCTTTGAGAAAGATCAGTTTAAGCATGTACACATTCGAAGATCTCGGTATCAATCTGATACAGGTCTTTGCACATATTGGCTTACTTTATAAATGTTTTTATAGCCATACCGGTATATTAGTACTAGTTATAAAAAGACCTGAAATTATTCTTATCTTCTTTAAGATTATTTTTGCAGCCATTTGGTCTAATGGAAATAATTAATGACAACTGAAAAAGTACTGTGTCAAAAATTGTCATAATGAACACATTTCCCTCGTATTGCTTTTCAAACAATAAATAATTTATAGTATAATATTGAGAATTAACAAACTCAATTGTTAAGGTCAATATTTTATTATTTTTTTGGAGGTATAAGTAATTATTTTTATCATTTGTTAAATATAATATCAATTTTTTAATAAAAAGCAATTAATCGAATATGTCATAACATTGAACATATCAATACTTTTGCTACTAAAAGATTCGCAAAACAATTAAGGTTACTCATTCTAAATTGCTCATCCTTGACTTTTACTGATTTCGAGTATTTTTTCATAAATATTTTAAAATCGAGGAAATTAGGAGTCGGCAACAATCTGGTCGCACAATGATAGGGCCTACTGGTGTCATAACACTTATTTTTGGAAATATTTGATTTTCCTCAAGAAATTGCAGGGTTGGCAGTCAAGCTTGATTAAGGCTTATAATTCAATAAATACTTTTTACGCATCTACTAGTTTCAATTACTCACGCCCCACTTAAATGTTATTGTACGTTTTGATGCGTATCTCTACAAAATCTAGTTATAATCTAAATAAGCTCAATGTATCAGTCTCAACGTACAATATCATAGTTCTCATTTGGCAAAAAACATTAAAGAACTTTAAATAACAACATGAATAATTTCTAACAATAGTTAAATAAAGATTACCGATAGTTAAAATATGAATCCAACATACGTTAAATATATACTATGGTAAGAATAATGTGAAATACATATTTCTAAATATTTTTGTGAAGTATCGTATAAGGAATTAAAGGGTTCAACAATCTATTTGATGAACTTTATCATCTTCTCAAGTGATCTTAGAACTGAAAACGAAATTCACAAATATATCTAGTAGAACGAGAAGTAGATAATAACACTACATGGACTGCAATATACACTTTTAGTCTTTACTTCGCAATACCTTAAAAGAGAAAGATAAGCAGCATAATATTACATGAGCAAACCTAGCAAAGTAGACAACCGGAACATCTCCTCATTAACAATATCCACCCATGGTGTGGACAGTAACAGTCTCAAAGTTGCGCAACATTGTTTTAGTTCTTAATGCTTAAATTGCATTTAAAGACATCTATCATCATAGTTGGTTCTGTAAAATCATGTTTTTATTACTGTTTGAAATAACCTTTAAAATAAGCAATTTATCTAGGTACGTTTCGTTTGGATCCTTTAAAAGTATAAAGAAGTCGTCTAAAGGCAGATAAATAAGATTATTTTTTTACAAATAATAATCTTAATTAAAACAATGTATATCTAAACGCGCAGAACCCAAAAAACCCCTCTTAGGTACGTATTTTTGGCGAAAAACAACAATAAACAGAAAACAGTAAAATAATGTTTTTTGAATTAACAATTCTGAAAACCATGACACTGAAAAACATTTCCCATGACAGCCTCAAAAACCATGATTGTCAGGGTATTAATAAGTATAATTAAAAGATATATTGGATTTGAAAGAAATCATTAAGGACAATAAAAGCCTGTCAAACTCCAATTTCCATTGGTTGGTATTATCACCAACTTTCTACTTAAATTATGGGTAAAGTATAAATACAGGAATAGTTTTATATTGCCAAAAAATAATGCTGAATTGAAAAACAATTCTTCAAAAAAAGAAGATGACTAACACAATAGATACAGTAATTTCGAATGAGGCATGATAAGTAAATACAAACATAAACTATGTAACGAAGGATAATTTCAATATCAAATAACCAATAAGACTATAATTTGTTCGACAACTATCATTAGTAAAGTTATATAAAGAATCGATAAATATGGCACAGACTGACTGGAACCGACACTTCTATCTTAGGGTCAAAAGCATCGATTGTGGGTGTTCTAGATATTGTTTCCACAGATTTGAGAACCTGGCCACAGTCGCCCCGTCAACAACTCTGTGATCCGCACACCAGCTAATGTTCATGATGTGAGCTGCCCGAACGTTTTCATGTTCATCGAAGCGAGGAAGTTTCTGTAAAAATGACAAACGATAGTTGAGAATTAGGTACATTCTGAATAAATAGGGAACCTATAACGATGCATAATTCGATACTAAACCGACATAGTATAAATAATTAACTTTAGTAAGTAAGATTGTTGTCCAACACAGCAATACAACAGTTTATGTTAAACTAAATTATACATATTAAAATCTACTTATTTCAATCGATCAACAACATATTTGACTGCACCAGAATAGCTGTCCCTAATCACCATCTTTACTATTAAAAACTAAAATACATTCCTAACTAACTAGTGACAGCTCAGAATCCCAGTTTTGCTTATGTCCCTGCAATCATATGAGTGTGCTTAGCAAAAACAATCTCATAACTATCTAGTGACAGCACCGCATACTAGGGTTAGTTAGCAATGCTAAAAATTATCTAACACATTTACATATTATATCATAAAAATAGACAGATTAATATAAAAATAGTAGAAAATAGGTGATATTCAACAAAATTAAAAATAGGAGTTTCCGGAGTTTACTGATCAAGAGAATGTGAAATGTGGAATATTATTGGGACTGTGAACACTGACCTGCACTCGACCAATGCCTCCAATCATCACTTCAGGGGGCAGTATCACCGGCTTCGTATAGGTGCCGCCGATCTGTTGTGGGAAGAAAGGGGAACACAGAGTTATCAACATTGTCAGACCACGTCACAGACTCGTCAAATCATGAGCAATACCGTCAATCAAGGTCACGTGTTTACTGTACTATGTTGATGTTAAGTTATTATCATTTCAAAGTGTTAGATTAAACAAAACTATCTAGACTACTATGGATAGTGGTTAAATGAAACAGCTAAGCTAGGGGAACATACAATAAAAAGTTATATATATATATATAGTATACAGTTAACTCAAATTTATTATAGAAACGTTTATTACGTATTTGACCCACTATTAGAAATTATCAAAACATGACTTTCGTGTTTAAACGCTTAAATTATGTTTAATATTAGCCATTAAATTATATTTTATAATTTCTCGAAATTAATTTACCAAAATGTTCTAAGACTTCTAAGTTCTAAACCTATTTCAAATTCCAAAATTGCTGAAGAACTTCGAAGACTTAAAAGGCACGAACTTGAAATAACATGTATGTTTTGGTTTCAGTAATTTATGAATATTTGAATGAAAGAGTTAACTTAAACAATACAATTAGTATAATACAATAAATAATATAGGAAGGAATTAAATAGACCAGATGGAAGGAGAGATTCTTCATCAGGTGTTTCTAGTTCAAATTTGATGGAGATGTGTTTCTGAATGATATCATTCAGCATATGATTCGCTCCGGTGATATTATTAACTCAGATTAATATATCGTCGACGTAGCGGCCGTAAAATTTAAGAGAGTAATCCATCAAATTCGAACGAGAAACACATGATACAAAAATCCGCATAAATTCAGACGGAACGATTCAACACATATTAGAATGTTAAATCTGTTAATAAAGGTATTTTCATCCACGTTGATTCTAACCACCCGAACACTATGAAACAAAATAACTATTAACAAATCTTTGATAACGAAATTCTCTGATCCAACTCAACCTTCCGAGATGAGGCATTAGAAAACTTGACATCTAAACTTCACCAGAACGGTTATACCAACATCAACTTACACAGAAAGAAAACAAATATACACAACCAAGAACTCCTCCGATCAAACCAAACATTCTTACATGGTTATACCTTTCATATCAGATAAATGATCACGGAAAATCAATGAGGCCGTCACAAAAAGCAAATTATCCACCAAAAAGCTCAAAGACCTACTCAACAAGAAAATCAACGATCCAGCTCTCTGCTCCCGCACTAGTTGTGAACATTCAAACAATTGTCTAAGGAAAAATGTAGTTGTGGAGGAAAATGCAACGAATGCTCTCAAGAATATATTGGAATGACTATAAGACCTTTTCACGACCGTATTAGAGAACATATTCGGGCCATCAGCAATCCAGCCCCCCATCCCAACAACGCCTTCTCTAACATAAAAGAGCGTGCCCCAATCTTCTCCTAACTTCGAGATTATCGATAGTGCTCACAATCAACTAGACTGTCTAATCAAAGAATCAATTCACATCTGATCCTCTAATCGTACCCTCAACAGCCGCACTGAACGCTCTGGTATCGATGATTTTCTTATCTAATTCTTTTAACCTTAAAATTTTGTACTCATTTCACAGAATAATTTTTTTGTGAATACCCTTTTGGATCGATATATTATATTGTGTTCTCTGTATATTTCTCTGACGCAGTCCTCTTACATTCCACATTATTAAATAACATGCTTTATATATTGTTTACTTGTTCTTTACAACCTTTATAATTGTCGTGATCAATACAATTCTCTTTTAAGCCACCCGGTCTATTTAACTCCTTCCTATATCACTACGAAGCTTACAAAAAAGCAGTCATCACAAAATTCTACAAAAAATAATGTTTACTTCAAAATAATGTGATTTTTTATTATTTTGTAATAGACCAGAAGTCATTGATTGTCTACATCTGTTTGATTCACTACAATTAAACTTCGTAGAGACATGTATGTGGAATAGCATACACATTGTTCACAAGTTGGACAAGTATTTACTTACTGTAAGTAGCGGTAAGCATGTAAATATTCAAGTACTTAGTCGCTCAATGTAACACATCAAAAGAATTTTTACATATAATGAAAAATAGCATGTGAACTATGACGTATTATAATACAATAGTTTGCAAGGATAAAGGTGCGAGAATGTCAGCAAGCAAGCATGCTTCATTATAATTTCGTAAACCCGTGCATGATTTGAATGCCTTTTGCACTGATTTTGTTATTTTTGTATAGGAAGTATGAAACGACTACCGCGAAATTAAGAAGCACATTTGAAAACAATAATTCATAAATTTTCGAAATGTAAGTCTCATAGGATAGTAAGATATTAGCAGGGGCGTACACATGATTTTGAAAAGGGAGTTGAAATTGTTGAAGTGTTTTGTATATTTTAACAGAATGGTTTTACATATGGTGTTCGGAAAGACGTTGTGTCATGAAAATAACTAACTTTAACCAGTAAACTGAAATCCCTCTATTAAATCACGCAAAGTCAAACAATACTATTTCTAGAAATTTGTTTTATAGTCACTACACAGCGACTTTTAGAATACCACGTACCATATTAATTATTTATATCTAAGTAAAATGCGTTAACTAAACTGTCAAAAAAGGAACCCTAAAGAAACGGTGGTTGGCCCCCCCTGTATTAATGTCTAAAATAGAATTTTTGCAAAATTATATATCAAACTATATTTTATCATAAAAATAGTATCATATAATTAGTATAATATACTTAAATATATATAGATATCTATTAAAATACATATATATTATATACTAACTGTAAACTAAAAGAAGGAAACATCCTAACTAATATGTTTTACTGACTAAAAAATCATTAGTAAGGAAAGCTATATTTTTAGGCTATGATACAAAATCTATAGTTAACAATATATTTTTACAACAATCTATTTTTAAAATCAACGTTCGCATTAAAGTTTTATGATTAAAAAAGATAGATTAAAGAGATATTTTTTGGTAATTTGATTAATCATTGAATTACTGTAAATTTAATGTATATTTTATAGTTTCTTGCTGGTATTACACAAAACAATGGTTGCTACCTTGAAATCAACGTTAAAGAAAGCACTATTCATTTCATATAGTATTAGTTTAACAATAACATTAGACTATAAGCAAAGTATTCAAAGTTGACCTAATTGTTGACCTACATTGCCGATATTGGAGAGGGTAAAGGTGCCCCCAGTGAGCTCATGAGGACCCAGCTTGCCCAGTTGGCCCATCTGCATCAACCGACGCAACTCCTCCGCTATGTCCAAAACACTCATCTGCTGTACACCCTTCAGAGAGGGCACCAACAGGCCGTCACCAGTGTCCATAGCAACTCCGATGTTGTGGGAGGCCTATATGTGTGAGAGAGAGAGAGAGAGAGAGAGAGAGAGAGAGAGTATGGTGAGATACACGCTGTCCATAGTCATGATAAGAGTGACGTATTGTAGTTACATTGGAGAACACACTCTTCACGGTAGAAATACGGAAAAACAATTCTGACCCCACCAAAGTAACGACAAATGTCGAATTTGAATAAGTGTTACCTGTGCTGTGAAACTATATATATATATAATATATATGTGAACAATACAGAGTTTATATTATAAACATAACAAATAAAACATTCCTAAGAACCAACTAGACGTTATGTCTGGTTTGCACAGAGTTTACAGTGGGAAGACAACAGGAAAGACTGTGTTGCAAACTATCTAACATTTGACTTATTTCAAGTAGAGAAATTCCAACTCTATTTACGTCACAACAACGCATACGTATAACATTGAAGGGTTAAAATAAACATCGCAATTCGTTAAAATGTGCGCTTCGGCAGGCATTACATTGGATGTCCTAATATTGTAATGAATATATCAAAAGTTAGACAGAACTTAATCATACATTGGCAGCAAATAATAAATATCATATATAACACATATCTATTTTGTACCTATATTTATAAATTGATTTTAATATTTACCTTTAAATTGTGTTGACTGGAGGTTATGTTCGGTATTGGATTATTATCTTTTATAATTACTGAATTAACCACTAGCAATAGTGCTTTGCTCCTTAGTGATTGACAATCACTAAATAAATATTTGAAGACACTCTATGAAAACCACCGAAATACACAAAACATAATAAGCATCTCACTTTGTGAATAATATGGTCACATGATTCATCCGTATGAGCGTTCAATCCAGGAAATTGTAGTAATGCTAAAGAAGCTGCCTGAAATGTTGAAACACAATGAAATTACCATTTAAACAAGAATTTGATGTCGCTTGTTTACTAGTACGATTTTTGTATGAAATAATAACCACTAGCTGTTAAGTTTGATCATCATTTACATTGAAAAAACAATGCCATAATTTAAAAAGAACGACTCAGTTATTTAAAAAAGGACACATTGTATAATATAACGATTTGCGATATACTCCTATATGAGTTGGCTGTTTGATGATCTTTGAGAGACTAAAAAGTGACATTAATTTCACTGACCGAACGAACCTAAGACACCGTCTCTGCAAATAGACAACACATAAAATATTAATTTATAAAAATATGTAAGCCTTACTTGTGAAATATTTTAAAAGAAATCATATTAATAAGTGGAAGTAGCTAGTTGTAATTCGTTATAATTTCTGTTATACGATGACAAAATAGAAGTATTTATATATAATAATATAACAACATTTCAAAACATAATTCTTGTAAAGTTTGAATGAATTAAAAAAAATTACACCAAAATGCACTCTTTTATTAGGATTCTAAATTGAAATAGGAATGTTCGTTCCATCATACATAAAGTAGCCTGTAGGGATCAAAGGTTAGACTAATACGGTTTTTTATCAAAACTAAATTTGCGATCGATGTGATAAGGTGATACCTGTCTGGATAGAATAACAAGATTAATATTCTATTATACTGTATGAGAAGATGTAAACGAGAAAAAACCAAAGTCATACAATCACAAGTGACAGTTTTCCACAGCTACATTCACTTGATTTTCATAGTGTTAATTAAATTGTAAAAGGGATATTCGCACCAATCCCTTGACTTTAGACCACTCTCTCTACAATGTAATTTTCAAAAAAAAATTTATCAATTGATACATCAACTATACCTCCATTTTATACTTTTATTTATACAAATTGTATCGGTTAAACAAATAACAATTATTTTCTTTCTGTGATTTATCTTTACACCCAAAATATATCAGATTCAGTTCACTCAGACATGAATAGATGTTGTTATATAAACTAAATGATATGTGAAATGATAACACATCATAATATTTTAAAAGGTTCATTAAATTGACTATTTTAATCATCTTAAATTTAATTTAAGTTAATATTATTCTCTCATTTATACTATTTTCCATTATAGCTTGTTAGTAATAGACACGAAGTTAGTATATGATAATTTACAATTATTGAGCTTGTCTGTACTGTGAATGATAGACTTCTAGAATAGTCACGTATTTATACATTTTAGAGGACTTTTGTACTTTCATCTATCATTTTGGTTACCCAGTTAATAGTGTGTAATTCCTCTATATATATTTCTAGCCATTTGCTTATCTTCACAAATAATAACACATAACAGAGATGTAAGATAATAATATGCATACCAAATTATTGATAACATAATCGAAAACATGTTTTGCTTACCTTAATCATAAAAGGCATGTAGGATATCCTAGGAGCATTAGGATCCGTAAAAAGAGTCTTTGCTTGTTCACGAAACATGACTAAATTTGTCAAATCGATTTCATCGCAGTAGCTAAAGTGTGGAATCTGATTTGCGACCATCATTGTCTTTTTCATTGCTTTCATAATGCCTGGAGACAAATAAACACGGAAATGAACACTAATAAAATATAAACAGAATTGTACAATAATTATAGTTAATCATGTAATATATGTAACTTTTAAACTAATAAGGTTAATTAAACTATTACCACGCTCATTTTATTTTGAAGTAACATCTTTTAAAATGTAAAAATGATTTTTGATCAAACGTAAATTGTAGGTGATCTGCTGAATGATTAACAAATAGCAACTAAATAGCCCACTGCTGCAAAATGGCCCTAATTGAAGATTTTAAAAAGAAGGGTATTTATTCCATTACTTCTCCTATTCTAAGTTACAAGGCCATAGACAACAACAAAATCAACGACGAACCTTTAAGGGGCATCTTCTTATCCTCTCCAGCCACCGTGACAGGCGGACCACGCACCAAGACAGGCTCGGAAGCTGGCGGGGATGAAACAGGGGAGTCAGCAGTTGCCGCGACACCACCCTCAATATGGCGGAGTATGTCCTCCTTGAGTACCCTACCCTCCCTGCCGGTACCCTGCACCATCTTGAGGTTCACCTGTGGGAGGGCATTCAGTGTAGCGGTTGGTTAAAGACGTAATGTGAAACTATCTTGTTGTATATTGGCAATGAGTGAAGAGTGAGACAATAGCGTGCGTGACTGCAGACGAATCTATTTGTATCTGTGTGCACGATGTACAAAACTACAACGTGGACAATCATAATACAAAACTTACGAAAAATAAATTTTCTATTACTTACGAAAAAATAGTGATATTTACCAGACTTTTTTAATTGGGTTTACGTTAATTCTTTTATAATAGTAAAAGTAATCATGAGGAATAAACATAGATAAATGTATTAAATATTTCTAATAAAAAATCTCCATTTTCAGAAAAACCCGTGTAGTGCTCATGACATCATGTGACCATCAGAAATCCAGGAACAAATTACAAAATACAATTTTGTTCACAATTAATTTCAGCAAACACCGAAAATCCATCACTATAATAAATCAATAAATAAAAAGTAAAATAGATACATCCCATTATAACAAAAGCGATACACATGATTAAAAAAATCAAGAAATAAAAAGGTTACTGCATCCAACAGTAATGTTTTCAATTGCCACCAGGTTAACATCTGACAGTTGAGAGGCGAAGGTAGGTACTGTAGACACACTTGGTGGGCTCGCTCACCTTATTCTCAACAGCAATACGCCGGACACTGGGGGTCGCCAACACCTTCACATCCTGCGAATGCTCATCATCCGACGACGAGGAGGACGACGAGTCCCGGTCCTCCCAGGAGGAAGTGGGACCCGGCTTCTCGTCACTGCCCCCCTCCACCTCGGCGGCCTCACTTACGTCCACGTCCAGCTCGATGTCAACCAGAGGCTCGCCCACGAAGGCGGTGGCGTCGACGTCGTAGTAGATACGTCGCACAACACCGTCGTAGCGGCTGGTGATTGTCACGGCTGCCTTGTCGCTCTGCACCTCGCAGACACTGTCGAACTGGGCGACACGATCGCCCACTTTCACGTGCCTGGAGAGGGGTTAGTAGACGGGATTTGTATCACAATGGTTTCTAGAAAAGACATATTAATTATTTGTCAGGGATTGTCATAGCTTTCAGATATCACGCCTAAATCATATAATCGAAAGATTTTCTCTATAGATACTGTCTATAATATACAAAAACATAGTTTTCATGATTTACTATTGATTATAGCTCTTGATAAAATCACTTTACATCCAATATGAATGAAATCCAAACTACACTAACTAGACGCCTTACTTACATTATTTTAAATGTTATAATCCTACCAAAATTTGAGAAAATAACAAAAATAAATTTTCCATAGAGATGAGTTGAGAATTAACCGTTTTTCAATATGATGCTTGTTCCAATTTTGGAAAATATTAATATAATATTTCATCAAATGCTTCAAGTCCTCCATTTTAAAGTTTTTAAATAAAATAGATATTTTTCATATATACTGCAATGATAAATTGTATGACCATGCATAAAAAAGAATAATAAATGTTTGCACCATGGAAAACACTTTAAGAATACCCCCCTACCCCCTTGAAGAAGCTGTCACATTTTATATCACATTGTTTTCAACATAGGAAATTTTTACGTGGTAAACCATCATTGTTTCTCAATATAATCAAAAGTGAACATAATGATTTTAAATTTCTTATCAAAGAAAATACAATTACTTCAAAATACTCAGTATACTATATAAATGCTATCTAAATAATAAATATTTAGTATGGAAACATTATATCACCAGTAACTGAAATTGATTAAATCATAGTTGATAAGAAAGAAAAAATAAGAAAAGATAAGAATAAGAAAGAAAAAGTCACAATAAATGAAACTGATCAAATTTTATTCAAAGTTATTGTATTTACTGTACTTAGACAGAAATATAAGTTGTCTATAAACATCTAAGCATAATCGATTCATATATATGTCAATGTTAAATTTAAGTAAAAATTTCCATATACATATTTATAGTATTTAAATCAAACATTCTGGTAATTTTTTTTAATTGATGAGTCAAATTAACCATATTCCTTCCTCAGTAACAAGTTAAGTATATAAAAACATACCATTCTTTTATCACAACTTCTCGAATGCCTTCACCAATATCAGAGAGATTGAAAGCTATTTTCTGTCCATAATATGCTGTAACGCAAGAATAAAAAAATTAACTATTAAAAATATTTCAATTTATAAAGAAAATTAAAAATATGTTTACCTTGTGATATGTGAAGCCCACGGTTGTATTGCATTAACAAGGGGGAATAAACTTTTCTTAGGCTTGAACATTTCTGATAATTTTTCTAAAGTGTATAAAATTTCATTATGAAGACAAACATCATAAAAAATTAACAAGACACATATAAAATATTCATAGAACATTTGTATTTTTAATGTTATGTATAAAATATTTTATTACATTTCGTCACTTCTAGAACTACATACAGTATTTACCATAAATGCCAATTTGTTAAAAATTACATGGTGATCAACTGTTAGTGTTGCACATGATTGTACAAACATTAAAAAAGATGATTTTTTAATAATGATATGGATATTGTTATATTATTATTACTATAATGTTGTTAAAGTTTGCAAAATTGCATCTAATATGATATGTTGGCTCTCTTAAAATTATTTCTAATATGATATTTGACTCTCTTGTTTAATTATGTCTTTTTAATTAACTTATATTAACTGTCAACACTTTAGTTGGTTAGTGTCATCTATGTTGCTTGAAAATACGTTTATCTAAAAAATTACTTAGTATTTAAACACATTTTTGGAACCTACATTTTGGAACATTTTGAATAAAATAACACTAATTAACAAAAGAAGCATAACAAATACTAACTAACAAAAAAAGCATAAAAAATACTATTTAACACAGAGTGATTCAGAAGTAACCAGTGAGGATAACCAGAGTAAATAACCACTTATTCCAAATGAAAATAATTATTGAAATAATGGTTATAAATGATTAAATTATTATGATTACTACACAAAAACATAAAACATGATTGGAGTAAGTGTTCAAAATGTGGACTAATTTATCCAATACATTTAAAAGTTCTATCAAGCACCAAATAACACACATGTGTACATAAGTCTTTGTTGATTTATGCACAAGAATTCATCATCACTGAAATGTGCTGCTGAATAGTCCTTGGTTTGTCACATATGTTGAATTTATTAAAACATATCAAATATAAATGTTCAGAGGTGTAAGATCTGGTGATTAAAAGGGATACCTAATAGGAAGTGCTCATCAAACCAATCATGCACAATAATTCTGTAATGTGATTCCCAATCTTGTAAGAATCACATCTCACAAAATATGTGGTCTGTTCACCATGCTTGGCTGGAAATCATTGCCTCACACACTAAACTTCATCATTCAATTAGATTAGTGTCACTGCTTCTAGTTCCTATCCAACTATCAAATTAACTGTCCAGTTACTTCTGACTCACATAAATATATAATAAATAAATAAAATTTGATACTTTTAGTTAAAAGTGGAAATTGAATAAATGATGTATCATATGTTAATATTTATTCCATTGAATAATATATTTCCACTTTTAAAAACTTTTCCCCCTATCTTTTCTTATTCTTACAATATTTCTTATATTATTATATTATATAAAATTATTATATTTTATGAGTTACTTTTTGGTAATGAAAGTATACTTTTAAGAAAATTCCATGTTAATTTTGATCAGTAAAATAAATTGCCTAAAAAGTTCATGTTTGTCAGAATAAAACTAGAATGCTAATTTCATCAAGGAAAATTGAAATAATATAAACATGTATTAATGGTGTAAAAGTTATAAATCAATCAACAAACACAATATTTATATATTATGTTATAGGTGTATAGGTGTAGACAAAATATAACTGAGTCAATCCAAAACTATAGCATATAATGAGATTTACTTATAAATAATTTATTATATTACTTATACATTTATGATGACCTTGAAGTATGTAGTTTGGTATGTATTCCATATACTGGCACTCAATTATTTTACATATATAGTTGGCATCTACTTGAAATCTCATACTCCACACCTTCAAATGTGTATCATGGCCTCTTTGATATAATTATAATATAAGCAGGTGGTGTATTTGATGGTGCAAATCAATAAAAATATATTATCAAAAACAAAGATACATAGGTAGCAACTAAATAAAAGGAATTAAAATGACAAAAGGTGGTAATAAGGCTATTTTAATATTATGAAATTGAAAGATTATTGGAAATTAAGCTTTTTAGGAAGTCTAAATAAAATATATATTGTAGTGGTTGATATAATAAATATTATTTTGGATAGACTTGAGATAGTTTTTAAAGGTAATATACAGGGTTGAGCATAAGTTCTTAACCAAGTACAAATTATAATTTTCCAACATAATATTATATTATAATATATACAAATTACAAGTATTTGAAGTGCATACCATTAGCAGAAATGCAGTCACTGTAAAGTCTGATAACACTGTTAGTTAACTTTCGACAGATATCTCCATTAATAAAGCTACATGGCTCAGTAATCTTTGCCTTCAGTTCATTGATAGTTTATGGTTTTACCAAATAAACTTTAACTTTCAGGACTACCAACAAAAATAAATTGTGGAGAGTTAATTGCACCTCTTTGACCAAACCACCAACTGGGGAAAATGAAATCAAGCCAATTAACCCCGTCTTGCTGGAAAAGTGTTTGTTTATATTTTTAGGTAGAAGTGAGGCAGCTTGGATAAATTTTTCCTTGAGCATAACTAGATATGTATCTAAATTAACAATGCCATTGAAGAAAAAGGTCCCATAACACCATCACTGCAGATGCTGACCCATACTGTTATTCCTGGTAGGTTTAACTCTTGAGATAAGATTGCATGAGGTTTGGAATCAGACCAAAAAACACAATGATGGCAGTTTACCCTGCCATTGAGCTTAAAACAAGCTTTGTCAGTCCATATTATTTTGTTAACATAACAATGTTGGGGTCCTACTTGTAATACTCCAGAAATATTTCACATAATTATGAGCACCTATTACCATTATATTTATTAAGGGAGTGAAATTGTTCAGAATGATATGGTTTTAGGCCCAAGCTATCCATAATTCAAACCAGACATTTTCTTGACACTCTGAGTTTTAAAGAAGCATGCCTTTGTGATTTCATCAGACTATTAACAAATGTAGCAACAACAGTGTCCTGATTATTTTGATCAAACTGGGTTTTTGTAACAACTGATCTTGGAGCATCTGCTACACTGCCAAGCCTCTCAAATTTTGATACTAAAGTGTAAATAGCATTTTTGCAAGTGGCAGGTCTTGTAAAGTGTCTTGCCATGAATCAGAAACATATATATTTATAAGTATAACTCCTATCACAAAGATAATAAGTCCTAATTATGTGAATCTTTTGATTTAGGTTTAGCTGTTTATTCTCTTGAGCTTGCACCATAATTATGTTTAATTAAAAATAATCTATAAACTGTACAACAAATTTAAATTTAATTGATATAACATGCACAATGCAGATTCTGGTTTAGCCATCTATAAACTTAACTTAAGCTTGAAATTATTGATTTTCATGGATGATTTAACATAAGAACATTGGTATAGGACAACATATAATGTCAGCATAATAACATTTTATTATGTATAAGAACTTATGCACCACACTACATTACTTCAAATATCATTAATTCAAATATTTATCTAATAAAACCAAATAAAGTCTATAAATAAAATAAATAAAATCCGTGACATTGAATCATATTCAATTTTTAAAAATAAACTTAAGACATTGATGTTCAACTTATAAGCTAAACTTGTCCGTATCATTCTGTCTATCTTCTGTTTCTCACAGCGCTGCTGGCAATGTAT
>JAUZND010079035.1:0-16238 GCA_034780555.1 Coelogynopora nodosa | reverse complement strand
AGGAAATATTTTATATTGCCGTTATATACGTATGGGAGGGTTTTCATCTATTATAGCGCCCGATTGGAAAGGGTTAACCCTGATCTTGCAATTTCATATATATCTGATCACGCATGATGTACTTTCTGACAGTACGTTTTATTAGTCTGTTCCGAACTTTTCATTAGGGGAAATAACGGTTGCAACAGCCATGAACTAGAACGCTACCAAATATCTTATAATTCATAGGCCGCAATTGCCCATGCTCTAACCGCAGTTCATCAAGCAGAATGAATATTGAGGACACTATCCATTCGTGCAAAAAAAAGAGAATGGATGCAAACTCTATATATATAGTACTATCTACTATCTACTATATAGTATGTGTGAAAAGAAAGAATGAAATAATTTATCGCGAAGAGAAGAGAAAGATTGCATGAATAAGTAAATGTTTTATATTTTTATGAACTTTCTTATATGTCATTCAATAATATTTGTTTACATATATATAACATGTGCCTAATTAAACTCATTTGGTCAATGATTTACTTACGTATTTCAGTAAAAAAAGTTATCAAATGTATGATTATGCTATATCTTATCTTGAATGAACATAACAATGACTGCAGAAAACCAAAGGTATAATACGTGAAAATGGCGTCCCCTTCTGGGTGGCAAATGGCCCATCTCATCAAATTTACCTATTCGCCCCTCCTCTCATCAAACTTATATAGACTATATCGACTTGTAGAACCTTAATTCTGAAAAAAGAAAATTATCGTTTTCAATATTTTAAATTTATCAAATTATCAAGAACTTTAACATACGTATGTCCTAATAAGCATACGTAATTATGTTTGCGTCGACAGGGAAACAATAAAATTTCACTACATCAATTTATCTTTTTACCTTCACAAGTGCACATCTTGCTGCCGTATTGGCGTATCTGAAATTGGTGGTTATAAGCTGAAATAGCGTTCTTAAATTATATTATTTATAAATAGGAACCCCGCCGAAGTAACACTCCCTTATTAATATAGTCTAATTCCACGACACATGTTCTTTTAGTTTTGATCATTGTAATTAAATGAAATGATTTCCGTTATTATTTGTTTTAGTTCCAGTGAATTACTATATTATTAATTAACTTTTATACGTTAAAAATATATTAAAAAATTATTTACAAATAATTTTATAAAATTTTTATCTCATTGATATTAATCTAAAAATAAGTTTTTGGCTCTTTATTTGGGCAAAATAATAATAAATAGTTCCTAAGTACAATTGAATATTGTAAAATTGTTTATTGTTTATTTTTAAAAGAAAATGTTTTACGTTTTTCTGTTATATTATTTGATTGTACATTGTAATGTTATTTCAGATAGAATTTCACTTATAATTACATGTACTTTATCAAATTATAATATAATATTTTTGAAGAATTGTATATAACAATTAAAGAATATTATTAAAAAATATTTTTAAATAGAATTATCAGATGCAGCTATTTTATACTATTGTACGAGATGATGTTATACAATCTAGCGAGATGATGTTATACAGTCTAACAATTAGATCATTGACGTACAATAAATTATTGTATAGTTATATGTTTTATATATGTTTGATGTCAACAACCGTTAGGCAAGTCAACTTTTTTTCAGCCCTATAATGTATATGTATAACCGACATCGAGGGTCTGCCACCAGAAACTACAAAGAAAGCAATGTGATCACAACAAGTATCTCATTTAAAAAAAATTAGACCTGCAATAAAGTACAATTTCACATTGGAACACGAAAAGCAAGAGGGGCTAAACCGAAAGTGTTCAAATTCGATATTTTCGAACCACTACGGAACCATACTGACAATGATATCATAAATTGGACAGTTTTCTTGTTGATCGAATTAAAAGTCGGTTCAAACAACCAGAGAAGATACGATCAGTCTTTAAAATTGCAGTGAATTGTCCAAGCACAACGAAGTGTACAAGTAAAACTGTATTGACGAAATAAATAGCCTTATAAGCAATTACTTTTAATAAACTTTTGTGTCAAATAGGATATTACTCGTGCGCGGTCAAAGAGAAGATATATTAGAAATTAATTAAAATAACAAGAAATTATTGGTACTTCTGTAGCTGTTTGCTGAAATTGATGAAGTTTTGTATTCCCACTTGAACTACCCCCTTGTTAAAGAACGTAATATAGATACATATCCGACAGAGCAGTCAATTTTTTTTTTTAATAATCAGATAGGATAAAATCAAGGAAGACATTATAAATGATATCAAGAACGCAACATTTCACTTCATACTATGCGGTGAAGTTACTTTATCTAAAAATCAAATATTGTTGTTGTGTACAGAGTTTGTTGATTTTAAACATCACATTGATCATAGATGTTATATATTTTTGACAGAATTAGAGAACAAGCTATATAAATGATACGGGTGCAACTTTAATGGCAGAATCGGACTTAACGTGTGCGATTTACGTGGACAGTGCTACAACGGTGATAGCGTAACATGTACTGGAACAAAACAGGGTTTATCAGCGAGAGTTCTGCAAGACCTTATATCTCCCTGGCAGACAGCTGTGTCTGTCGAGTGTTCAGAGTGCGATACTGGTCTGACGCGCGGTCTTGTACTGCTGCGCTCTCTAGTGCACATTATCTTTCCAAAACTGCACTGCACACCTGTGCAAGCAGTGGAATAAAAAAATAATAAAAAATAATAATAATAGTATCACCTTTTATTGTTTATTTTAACTAAAACTTACTGTACGTAATGCAACAAAGTTTACAAATACGCTTTATGCTTCCTTCCAGGCTCGCCTTAGAGCACTAATGTGAGCAATATTGAGTTCAAAGAGGTTTGATTAGATTATTTTTATTAGATTTATTAGATTGTTACTTGCATAGCTTTAATTACAAAACAACTGAAAAAGTTTATTGGAAGTGTAGACATTCGAACTGTCATTCAACTGCTATCACCATAGTGAATTCAGATGAATTTCATAGTCACAGCCTTCATAATCATCAACCCAACGACAGTAAAGCGAAGATACAGAAAGCAATTACTACAGCTATACAAACTGCAAATGAGCAATCATTTCTACAGATGAAACGAGTATTGTGATGACCCACAATGAGAATATGTTAGACCACCTCCCAAGTTTTTCCAAAGTTAAATCTACACTATATAATGCAAGAGCTTCCCGATTACCTCTAATATCTCCAGTAAAGACTCAATTAACCTTTAGAGAGAGTGGTGCAGAACTATAGATGGTCGATAATTTATTTTAGCGAATGACAGTATTGATAATCATCTAGTACTACTGTTTGGAACGCCTCAAAATCTGCACCAATGATGTGTACATGGATGGAACTTTCAAAATGATGAGGTTTTCAACAGAGTCCTATGTCGAGCCATGGCTTTGCCACTGGTGCCAATTCACATGGTCGATGGTGTGTAGCTCGAAGCTGTTAACCATCATGCTGTTACGTTCATTGACTGTCACAACGATTTGGGTCGATCAATTGGTATCTATTTTCCCTATACATATATGGAATCTTACATTAACATCAACGGTGTTCGTACTAATAATCATCTAGAAGCCTGGCACTCTACCCTGAATCGGGAATTACATCGGCCTCACCCTAATATTTATGCCGTTATTGACATTTTGAAAGAAGTCCACAGCAGTCATCTGAACATAAACGGCGACTTTTACAAGCAAGTGGAGAAGCCACGAGGCAGAGGACTGTATATATGTGAGAGTAACCAGAAGGCTTGCTAGGCTTGCAGATCGACTTCAAAACAATGACATTACAGCATATCAGCACGCTGGTGTCGTCGGTGGCATAATAAACATTCACCATCAAAATTAATTTCTGTATGCCATATGAACTTTTAAACATGATTTATTTGATCACATTACAATGAATATGCTGCCGTATATTAAATTTTTAATTAATTTGTTTTATCACATTTGAATGCATATATTTTATCTCATGTGAAACTTTTTTGATTAGGGCTAATGTGGAAAAAATTTGACAATGTAAATTCTATAACGCGAAACTGGATAAGGTGAAATTGGATAGGGCAAAATTGGATGACACTAAATACACACATGAGAATCTTCCGCCTTATGCGGTAATTCCGGCCAAATCCATTCATATTTATTATTGTCGTGAATTGGAAAAATATGCAATAAAAATGTGGGTATAGAGGTATAGGCCTAAATACATATATAATTGAGTCTTGCGATTCACTCAAAATTTTACCAACGTTTGATCGCCAGGTTTATACTAGCTTAAATTATGTTTTTTTTACTGGTTTGTCTTTTGTTTTATTTCAATCATAAAGAGACAATCATAAGAAAGAGGGGCTGTATAAACAACTAAATGTTTTGCAAATGTTATAGTTTATCTTGGCTATCCATGTATAATAAATTTTGACATATAATTGTATATATCGTATTAAAATAATAAAATTTCGTCGAATTTATGGACAAATTTTAAGATTTTTATACTCTTAATATTATATAGGCAAGCTTATCATGCAATATACTGTCTTTATAAAATTGGTATTTATGCAGATTTATGTATATATTCTTATATGCTAAGTCTAATCGTTGTCGCCTCAATTCCAGATTTCATGTGTAATTTTTTCTAAATACTTTTTTTATAAATATGACTAAAATCTTTTATTCCATTTCGCCTAACTACAAATAATATTTATATACTATATTTATACAAGTTTTCAAAAATGAGGTTTTTCCCTTTTCCTAAATATTTAAAGAAAATTCACATGGTTTATTGAGCCAACACTATAAAGGAATAGATTTTTTCAAAATTAAACTATTTTACCTTTCTTACAGTTTAATTACTCATATTTAACACAACCTAATACACAACCTCTTGTATTTTTATAATAAGGTGAATAAAATCTATATGAAAACAAACTAAGTCATAGCGAAAGAAACAAAAATTATTATGAGACATCTACATAAATATTTATTAGTTAAATATATAATAAATGTTTTAGTTGATATTTTAATATAATATAATAAATCATATTATGATTAAATTGAATCCAAAAATGATAATTCATATGTTCATTTATATACTGTGAGTGATATAAATTGTATTGCGAATTCTTATATGATTGTTGAAGGGGTTTGAGTCCATTTAATAATGTAGTTAAAAAATATATATATATATTTTTAGGTAGCCACAGTGCAGTGATTAATACAAATGATCAAAAATACAAAAAGTGAGTTATACATTTAAAGGTAAACTATCTAAATTAAAATAATTTAGCTGTGTAATAAATTAAATATTTCCTCCAAATCTAATGCATTATAATTAGCACATCTATGTCAATAAAAAGCTTATTACGTATAATCGCATTGAAAAAATACGTAGGATTAATTCTGGTTCGTCAATTTGACATCCCCCATTGTTAATATATTAAATAATTTTTTTGAAAATTATCTTTCCCATATTTTATCGTCGTAATTATTAACATTAGCCTACAATATATTTATGACATTGTATATTGGTGTATAATTATATTGTACTAAATATGTTTGTTTTCTTTTTTTGTTTCTTAATTCTAATATATGTATATTTTGAAGTAGATGAAAAATAGCTTAAACATTTGTATTCAATATTTATTTTTCAATTATGAATGGTATACTTAGATTATTGTGTATGCTAAAATAATTCAGGTATAAGATAAGTATTTCATGTAAATATTATCGCTAATAAAGGACAAATAATTTACAACCACATCGTCGCCGAATTTTTTAAAAGCCAGATCATTCCCAGGGCAGTATTTCTATGTTTACAATTCGTATAAGAGCTAGTATAATTTATGATAGGTATACAAACAGGAGTGCGCACATGGACGAACAAGTAAAGACTTGCCACAGTATTTTATTTTAGTCTTCCGGCTAAACAATCGATAATGCTTAAATCAATAAGAGTTGATGACAGTAACTGCATTTTGTTAGTCTATGAGTAAATGTTGGTAAAACATTACTTTTTGTTATTACTCAGTAGCTATACTACCTACAAACTTCATTTTTAATTTGTGTTGGAAAGAAGGCATTCTGATTAGCTTGTAACTATTTTTTATATAGTATGAATTAATTTTACAAAATAAATTAGCAGCATCAAAATTAGATAATTCTATCTATTTCTTTAAATAATACAAATTTTCGGAAATTATCACTTATTGTTTTTGTTATTGATGGACAAAGATACCTACAAAGACACTTGCAGTTTGTTAAAAAGAAGACATTTTGAGTATGCCGACAATAGTTTTAGAAAGAGTATACATTGTTTTACTAAATAAATGAGAAGAATCATCTTTAGATAACTTTACTTATTTCTTTAAAAAAAAAAAACATAATTAATTTCCTTTTTATACTGCTATTAGGTTATACAAATTAGCATATATTTGTTTTCGTGAAAGACATTTTCAATAATCATAAACATTTTTCAGATGAGAGAAACATTTTGTATATTATATATGATACAAATAATTAGAGAATAAGTATTTACAACAGTCATTTATGCACGTAGAGGAAATTACAAAAGTATAATGATTAATAAGTCTTTTAAAAATAGTAATACGAGTTTGTTGATTTAGTTGGTTGGATGCAGAACCTTTACTTTTTTAGTTATACTTGAAGGTCAAAGCTTTGATTAGATTTGGAGAGTGTTGGTCCACAAAAGAAGCGTCATGACTCAAACTGTTTGTGATAATTCTATTCTTTGTACTTGCCTCAAACACCGAATTGCTCAGTCTATTGAGGAAAAATTTTTCTGTTGGATGCTGACCATCATTTCGCAAAAGTTCTAATTCCAGAGCTCGATCGGTCAGGTGGATAACACGATAAGCGCTTCTAGCTGGGGGACACAGTCCTCTTTGCTGCTTCAAGTTAACCAGTCGCGCTAGAACAAGATTGAATGGCTGCTCTAGAAATAAGATTTCTTTACAAATAACACATTGTGTGCGACAGCCTACTAAACGGGCCACCCAACCTGCCAGATAATAGAGGATATTCCCACGTAAATTTGCTGGCCATCCCTGCCGTAATAATCTGAGCAATTCTAAGCGGCGCCTGAATTCAGCTTCGTCGTAAATGTTATAGTTTAGTTAAATTAATCCATCATCAAGGATAAGTGGATCGTCTTCGTGTTCGATGCAATTTCTTTCTTGTGATATTCCGTGCAAGCGGAGCCGATTGCTTACCAATGCACGGTAAGCATAACGTAGCTGAAAAGGGAGTTGGGTTTTGACACCAGCCACCTCTAAGACAGATGTCTCCAAAGAAATTTTCTAGAGAATCTTGTGACAATCTGTATAGAATAAAATACCATAGAGTTTCCGAAGAATGCTCTTGGAATAAATACTTTGACAATGAAATTGTTACACGCATGCAAGTTATGAAACCAATAGCGAATGTGTTGAGTATGGTTTCAATAATTTGTTTTCTTTCCAAATTCATTAATTCTCGGAGACTTAACTCAGTTGATCTGAAGAAAGCATCTATATCATCTATATTTTCACGGATGATAGCTTGTTTAGAGCCTGACGAAAATGGCGAACGAGCATTAACGCGGTCAAATAATTTATAAAGCAAGAGAATAAATTTAATGGTAGGTTCAAATGTTTAGAAATCTGAGTTGCCAATACTCTTGAGAAACTTTAATGCAAGAGTAACTGTACGAGA
This sequence comes from Coelogynopora nodosa, assembly GCA_034780555.1. Taxonomy (NCBI): domain Eukaryota; kingdom Metazoa; phylum Platyhelminthes; order Proseriata; family Coelogynoporidae; genus Coelogynopora; species Coelogynopora nodosa. The sequence goes on along the minus strand of JAUZND010079035.1, from coordinate 8,511 downwards.
CAACACTTGAGTAGCGAATTTTAACTTAATTTTCCGTTTATTCCATTGTCAATGTATTAGCTAAATAAAGACCTTCTTCCTGTTGCACTCTGAATATTGCCAGGTTATGCGCTCCCTACTTCCATTCCTCAGCATATCTCTAGCGAAACAATTGCGTGCCAATTTAATCATATGTGCTGCATCAAGTACAGTATATACTTTTGTATTATATTAAGAGAGGAAAAATGATGAGTCGGGAATCTTTGCTCCAAGCAACTACAGGATGCTAATGTTTGTGCTGGTGCCATCACAGACAATGCAACATACTTGAACCCCCACATAATGTAAAAGTGAAATGGCTTCTTTCGAGATCTCTTCTTACAGAACAGCTTTCAGATTACCGTTGCTTAAGAAATACGCAAGATGCATGCGCCAGGCTTGAACGACGCCTACAGCCATGAGAACTAGATCTTTGGATGTTAACACGGACCGGCTACATAATCAGCATATCATACAACAACCCTATCGTCTTGAACACGAACAAACTCCACGTGCGACTTTAAGTGAATTCCATCCAGAATCAAATTGCATTTGGACTTGTTATTATCAGCTTTTATTGCAATGAATGATTCTGATGTCCAACCAGGCGCACCATCAACGGACTGGTAACAACGAAGGGTAGTTTTTAAAGGTAAACAAATATGTTTCCTTGCAAAACGATAGGCCTTCGGAAGACAGAAAATGTAGTGTTAATGCAAATTCAAAGACAGACGGTGAATATCTCATTGCTTTTTTATTTGCGTTACTGTTGTTAATTTCATTCTCAAGAATGTACCATACCCGTAAATTTAGTAGACAATATCTGTTTTAAGTCATCATCAATTATTTGTTTTTCTACGAAGTTTTGTTAAGAAGATGTTTCATATTTGTAATCTCACTTTTTCATGCAATAATTAAAAAAAATTTCCTGAGTTGTTCTATTGTTTGATCTTTATCATCTAGTTGACGTTTGAGGTTCTTCGTAGGTGATTCTTAAAACGTAAGGTCAATTGAAAGGGGAGATTCGTGCGTTGTGTAATCAAAGTTATGGACGGAAGTGGAGTGCTCAGAATCAATTGAATTGGTTGCAACATGATGTTGAAGCTTGCGACGCAGCTTGTAAACCTGAAATGTTAAAAACAGATTTCTGCATTATTTTTAATTTGTCTGTGAAATGTAGTTTAATGATTTAATTATAGCATTTTAGATTAGAGCTTGTATTATTAAATGTTATTGAAAATACCCTAAATGTATCGACATTTACTGATTTTAATAATCCAATAATACATATCTTACTCACATCTATTAATATATTGATATTTGCATTAAATATTGACTTTGCGTTTTAAAAAATGACTGTACATGTTTTCAATAAAAACATCATTGAACATAGTTAAATTAAATTTAAAAATGTTTATACATTGTATATATAAATAAAGATTTTTAAAATGTAATTCCTGTTTTTCTATTTAAATCCTAATTCCTATTCCAATTTAATATTCCTAAAGAAATAAATTTAATAAAAATTGTCTACTGACAAATGTATTCTAATATGACATTTCTATAATTTAAAACATATCAATTAAATAATATATTTTATTGACTAAACCGCTTACTTTAGATTTATTTGTTGAAAAAGGGGTTTGTAGACTTTTCCGAAGGGACTCCACCAATGAAATGTTTGCTGCACACGAATTAATTTTTAGACACTTGATATAATTTTGAGAATGCAACTAAATTATAATTAAGCTATAAATTACAAAGCTATATACATTTTACATAGCAAATACGATTTTTTAATTTCGATTATCTGCGAAGTTGTCACAAAATAAGATAAATTTGAGTTGATATCGGGAACATTTGAAGAGTTTTTTTATTAAATTAAAAATACAATCAAATTATACCCACACATATTAAACACTTCAATAATACAAAAAAGGTTGTATTTAATATGTAAAAAAACGAAAAAAGCGTCCAAAATATATACAAAAGGGTGAACAATTTTTGATACTATATCAAATCTTTTCATATTTTTAATAAATGTAAGGCTTTTTTTATTCCATATACATATAAAATTTAACAAAATTTAACATTAATACAATATGAAACATGCAATGTTATTTTTAAATATAAGTATAATTCCTACTGGGTGTAAGTATATAACGATAGTGATTTGTTAAAAAAACGTCGTGCACGAGTATTTTGTTTCTTTCCGATAAGCATAATTTTATTAATACCATTTATAAATTATATTACCACAAAATAGCACAACATTATTGTATAAATACATAAATGAAATACGTATATAATTCACACAATAATAACCGTAAATATGTAAAACGTAAAAGTGTAAAATACTTCCCAAGCATTTTAAAATACGTTCAATAGTATATAATAATGCTTTTAAATTCATAATCTATAAAATCAAATTTAATTATGTCTAAGCGTAAATTTTCAATCAAATAGAATAGTTTGAAATGTTGCGGATTCAATTACATTTAAATTGATGCTGTTGCAGCAGTAGTTTTTAAGTACTAATAAGTCATAAAAGAGGGTGTATGTTTACATTTACGAAGACTTAGCCACCATATACTAGTCGGACTTACCTGGTAGAAGCGGTGGAAATTTGGTCTAATGTTATTGTTGTCATCTTTCACAATATCATGAAGCTTCCAAATGTGATGGCTCACTTGGTACTGACATACACCACATCTGCGATATCTGTGGCTTCAGACTGTGTTGAAGGATGCTTCCCCTCTGCAATTACCTTGCTTCATATCTTATTTACATCACCTAAAATAACATTATCTTCACTGCAAAAAATTAAGATGTATCTTCGCATGACCATGAGACAGCACCACCCCGCATATACACACATACTATACACAAGAGTCTTACACACAACATTTAAATATCAGTTGGGATTGATGAATTCATTGAGTTAAGCTAAGCATGGATGAATATGTTCAAAGAGAAACATAGTTTTATGACTTTGTGTAGTTATGCTTGCGTAGCAACCTGCATGTTGTGGATTTTCATACTTCTTAATTAAATAGATATTACCATTTTTATTTAGTGTGCTCAAAGGTGTTTCATATATCTCTCGAATTTGGACACGTATTCAAAGTGTGTATAACAAAAATTGAAGGTGTGGCATTCAAATCATAGACAACAAGCCTCCCTCTCTTGACACCCCTAAGTTCGGCGACCATGCATTATTTCAACCTTTACAAGCTTCAAAGGGTATATTAACCCGCAGGTATCAAGCCCGTAGCCAGGGGGGTTCGTACCGTTCGAACGAACGACCTTTTTAAGTTTGATCAAAATGTGCCCTTTTTAGGCTACAGAAGAATAACACTACGTTCGTAATAAAGACGTTTTATAGTTTTATAGATAATATGGAAATGCCCTATTTGTTGATAAAAATGAACGACCCTTTAAAAAGGCTGGCTACGGCCTTGGGTATTGTCCGTTTACTACTCAAAATGTACTAAAAAGCTATCGTTCTAAAATTATCTGTGCAGTATCTGCCAAATTCTCAATGTACTTTCGATAAGATAAATTTTCATAGAAAATACAGTAAATCTTGATGACGTAATACACTATTGTAATTGAGCTATAAATAGCCTTTTTTGGATTTTTTACAAATGTTGTTTTCATTATTTATTTAAACAATAGAAAAGCAATTATTGTTTTTAACAGAATATGTTTACATAAATGTTCAACTGACTATGTTTTACTCTTTTTTAGCTGTGACGAAGATATATCTAATCACCAACACTTCAATTTATTTGTTTTGGTAACTTTTAACCATAAATGTAGAAATATACACATAGTATTATTTATTTGCATATTATCCTTTAATTAAATACTTATCATTTTTAATGTTGTCTTATGTCTTATTCAAACTAATTTGATTATGGTTGTATAAGTTCTAACGGGTCTTATTAAATGTAAATTCGCCATTATAATGTTATATTGAAAATTTTTACATATTATATTCTGCTATAGTTTATTATTCTGCTATAGTTTATAAAAACGTTTACAGGTATACTTTTACTGTATGAATACAAAAGTTATTTTAAATATGTATTCTGTTTGTAGTTTTATCTAAATTTTAAGGTGCTTGTATTATAAAATATTACAACATTAATATTTTTCATTATATATAATATAAGTGCATACAAAGCTTTTGTTCCAAAACTATTGATATTTGAATATAATGTTGGAGAACTAAGTGGCTTAGGAATATTCATAGGAATTATTCATATAAATATATTAATAGGAAAACACCCACAGTGCATAAATGTCACGATTTTTTGGAAAAAATTGTTAATCATATTATTAATCCGTTTCCTTTCATTTTCAAATAGTGGTTAATTTGTTTTACTTAAATTAAGTGCTTACTGTCCTCTCTCGGTCTCTCTAGAATATATACATTTTAATATTCATCTATAATGTTATATTAATATGGGGAGGGTTAAAGTTATATTGCTAACTCTATATTTATGATAAGCCCTAATAGCTCGCAACTTGCTTTTAACATAAAGGTTCACGGTTGGAATCCCTGTTAGAGCTTCTATTTCTTCTGTTGTGCCCACGATTGTGGAGTTGCTTCCTAGTCCACCTTGATGTAGACGAGTTCGAAAAGCGTTATAGAGAAGAGCGTGAGAGGGTATAGTGTTTGAGATTTATATGTTTTAAGGTATAGGATAATGGATACAGTCCAAACGTATATGGTATATTGTCAGATCAACAGACTTTATCATTCAATATGTTGTATAGTTTTTATTATGGGTTATCTGGAGATAGACTTGTTGTGATGCTTCCTCCAGGAAGATACATTAGCGTGCACGCAGAATGAGATTGTCTGGGGTTGTCTGATGTAGATGGAGAAAAAGGTAGGAATATGGACATCGATTGATGGCATCGTTATATGCCCCAGTCAGGATACATTTATCCTCCAAGAAACCTTATCTGGTTCACATTATGTGGTGACTTGAATAGAATAATATACTGATTGTTGAACGATCGGGTATGCTTTTCGCTTTCACCGCTATACAAATGTTGAGTTAATATTATAATAGTACAGGGGAGATTCTTGACAAGCTTCTTCAATATAGAATAAATATCTTCTCAATCACAATAGCCGCGGTATTAGTGACGTAACTACGTAACACATTAAAAAGTTTAAATATCAACAAAAGTTGTTAAACTTAATTCAACGGATATATATTTTTATGACTAGATCGCAGGCATTTTTTAGATTAATATAATAAATGCTGACATTATGTACTTTTTAATGCATATTTTTACAATAAAAATATTTGCAATATAACATAAATTATAGTTTTAAATGCTAAGTTTTTCGAATTCAGTAATATTTTTTTAGCATTGTGCGATTAATTGAAGCGGATCTTTTCTAGATCAAACAAAACTGTAAATTAAGCATATTGTATATTATATTTGTCTTGCGTTTATCTATGTATTAACGTACGTATATGTCTTCCTAAAATATACAGTCATTTATAATGAAAATAATTAATAAATAACTGTAACTTATAGGAGAAGAGTGGGCAAAACGGACCTACTAAGATAAAATGCACAATATTTTTTATCTAAATTATTGTATTACAACAAGCATATAATTATGTGTCACAATCATTGTTAAGGCTATTATCCTATATATCCTAACACCTTTCTAATATATAATATATTTATATAAAAATAAAAACTCAGAAACACACACTAAGTATTTTTAATAATTGCTAAATAGAAGGCAAAACGGACCTATATAAATGCCTTATGCCTACACGATTATTATGATATTTGAACAATTACTTCCATACGTAAACAATTACCTTAGTGCAAAACACGTAATATAATTGTACTCATATAGTATATTGAAAATATTTAGTTATATAGCACTAAAAAATCCATAAGTTCAAATTAAATTCAAGAAACATTAATGTTTTGGCACATATTTCACAAATTAAATAAATATATATTTTTGTTAATCCTGCACAAATTTCGTGGGCCCAGTTTTCACACGCCGTACACTGAACCCATCTTTCATTCCTCTGGGGTTCCCTGAATAATCCTTCATAGTAAAAACACGTCATCGGTTCGCTGTTTTCACAAGATTTTGACGTGACAATCTTAAAATAAAATAATAATAAATATTACATATTTGGCTATGCAATGCTATGATATTCGTAGAAAAATTGCAGTAAAAATAGGATTTTTCCGCGAATGTGACCTTGATTATTTTTAAACTAATATTGTTTACAATTTAAATTATTTAAACAAATATTGTTTACAATTTAAATTATTTAAACAATTATAAGCGTAAAATTACTAATTCTAAAAGAAACAACTTTGTCATTATTCATAATGTTGATAAATAATTATTTTTAGCAGACAATATTTAATAAAATAATATATAATCTAAAACTACAATATATCTGTACATAGTGTACAGCATATGTTGTACAGCATATAGTACAAAATATGTACAGCAGCAATTGTACTTGTATTATTATTTTAAATAATTTATAAAATAATTTAATTTTTTATTAAATAGCTATGCTAACTTTAGTTATTACAAATTTTAATTAAAGTGGACGGTAATATAATAATACAATAAAGTAATACACAAAGACATACATTTTATTTTTTATATAGTACAACTTCCATTTCAGAGAAAAAATATACCGTAACTTTAAAATAATATTGTAATTTAGATTAGTGTCGGTTGGTGTAAATTACTAAACAGTAAGTTAGCTGTCTAAACTACTGTTTTGCATAATGATTATTATAAATGTATAATAATTAAACAAAACTATTTAATAAACTTATAGTAATTTCTTCAGTATACATTTTATAAATAATACAAAGTATTCAACAATGCTATAGACAATTAACTAGAATATACTTTACTACTTGAAGTACATTTTATTTAAAATTATTGAAGTCCTACCATATCAGTATTTTCATAACTTATTCCATGAAAAATCAATTGAAATTATGTATCAACCAATATAATATTAGTTAGATTTAAATTCAATAAAACAACGAATTTATAAATAGCGTAAATGCGTTATAAAATCAATGTTAGAAATCAGCGTTAGAAAATCAATGTTTTATTACAATAGCGGATGAAATTGTGCTTACTATCGCAAAATAAAATTTTAATGTTTATATATAGTTCGTGAGACTGGCACATTTTGTTTAATAGAAAGTTATAGTTGTGGGAAAATTTATTAACAGAATAATCGAATTTTGTATTCTTTCTGTCTAACTGCAATATTCATATAAGTTTCCATGTTGTTCCTTTAACTTTTAAGCATCAGGAATAAGTTTTCAGGGGGTTTCTCTGTTGAAAAGCTGTAGACCATTTAAAAATATATATCCTGGTTATGTTTTCTTTTCAAAATACGCAGTTAAATTTTGATAGATTTCCCTATTTTCTCTGATGTTGTTATATAATATTAAGCTGTGTCCCTTCTTCCCAGATTCTACGATGTATTTGTTCCCGACGACAACCGCAAAGGAGATTGAAATACATATTATCTCCAGATATTTCAATAATTCTCGCGATCGGATCGGAGGGCGGGAAGAGAGATGCCGGAGAGCTGCTAATAATTTAGCGCCTCAGGGACCTCTTGGGGGCGGAACCTCTTCAGATTCTAATGATACGTTGTAAATGCATTGCGCTTCCCTTGAGCGGGATTTCATTACCCGGTACAGATAGATGACATTGCTTTTAGTACTTATATTTGTTAACCGTCGTCCGTGGACATATTTTGTAGGGTTTAAATTGTGATACTAAAAACTATTTTAGTATTATTTTTAAATTGCTCTTTATTTTAATAATTAATTTTATTATTCAAGTTAAATGTATATATTTCACGATGAACCTATTATTTATATTATTATTGCAAGCTTTAGCTCCTAATATCATCGGCAAGTAAGAAAACCCAGGGGGTATAAAATAGTTATTTAATATGACACTTTTCTCTGGTATATCAAAATATTTCAAATTATATTTTAAAGTTAGATAAAAGTATTTTACTCACTGAGTAAACAAATTCGGGATCATATATTACATCGTTCAATCAAAAACTTTCTTTCTTTGACCACCCCCTCCACGGACGAAGGATTAAATGTTTAGTATATGTCGCACTAGTATATATGACATTATATTTATTTATTATATTATCCATTTACTTATGTTGCGTTTGTGCTACAACAATTCCTTCCCAGCTGTATTACAGAACGCGTAGTACGACTATGACCGGTGACAGTGCTAAGACTAATTGTATATTACAGATTGTCAATACTACTAAGACTAATTGTATATTACAGATTGTCAATACTACTAAGACTAATTGTATATTACAGATTGTCAATACTACTAAGACTAATTGTATATTACAGATTGTCAATACTACTAAGACTAATTGTATATTACAGATTGTCAATACTACTAAG
>JAUZND010079024.1:0-16239 GCA_034780555.1 Coelogynopora nodosa | reverse complement strand
TTGGTCACAGTTGCAGCGATAACCATGAGTGATAGCGTGACATCTTTTTATAAGCTTGTTAATGTTCAATTCAAGACATTTGGAAGGGTTACACAATTACAAGGGTCTGTACTTATTACATTATTACCAGATATAATAAAAAATCTCTGTCTATTCTGGACATTCGGTTATTATGATAATTCATTTTGAAATAATAATTAAAACAATTTTTTTTAAATTATGATCTACAACCGATAATATTTTCCAAAAATGAAAAGAAACAAAAGCAATGTGTATTATTGTTTAACACCAATTTTTTTATGAGTTAACCTGATTTTCAAAACCAATCTTTAACTTTGTATTGACTCGAAAGTACAATTCTGATTTTTGTTACTATTAGAACCGAAAGAAAACTCCAAAGTTCTAGACATCAGTTTTTATCGATAGTATAACTGAGCGGTAGTATCCCCCACCCCATTAAGTCTACGGAAGGTTAATGAATGAAATATGTTTTTTTATTAGATGTTATTTAAGCTTTTATGTATTACTGTTGTGGAAAGACATTAAATTATTTTTAAATGAAAGAGTTTGTGTGTATTTTAGTTGTGTTCGTTCATAATAAAAAAATATTTTACTTGTTATAAATTTTAATTAACCTGTTTACCAGATACACAATTAAAAACAACTCCAATTCCGAATATCATTGTTGACATGTATGTGTCATGTAGAACTCTGTTTTCTGATTTGCGTTTGTTGTTAATGATATGAGAATGATCTAATTGTCGTCTTGAAATTTTCGTTATTCAACTGCGTATTAATATACCTTTGTCTCTCTTTTTCTTAATTTTTTTATAAAAGCAATTATTATAAATCGATTAGCTTTGATTTAGACTTTTTATCATATAAAAAGTTTTTAATTGACTGTATTCACTGTTGATATATAATTATCTTAGTTGTTTCAAAAACAAGTTCTCTAAATAGGTCGTTGTCGTAAATCTTAGGATACATCAATAAATTGTGCTTATTACATTGCTTGGCGTAAAATCTTGATAGAAAACAACACAACTATGTATTCTAAACTATTAATATTTTATGTAAATAAGTTGTTATAAAAATGCTTTTTTAATATTACTTTACTTGTATAACTATAGGTAGCTAATAATTATCTTTAATAATGTTTTGGGTTTCTTCACTAATCATATAATATTAATATACGATTCTGTGTTAGACGGGGGAGTCCAAATACATTTATTTGAATTAAATTTCATACAACACATTTTTATTTTTTTTAAATCCTATTTTAAATCCTATAAAATGAATAGGTTTATTAAAAAAATATTTTATACGAAATCATAGAATGTTCCCCGATATAAATAATGAGAAATTAAATCGTTCTTATACAAGGGCCATAATAAAGAGCAATATATACAAAAACATGTGTGAAATATATTATGTAAAACGTACTCATTTGCTCTTTTTATACATATGCAACTGGGTTCCATGCGTTATACAATACAGTCCATACTCAATGTATTTTCTATATGTTTAATTTTTTTCATTACATTTTTAAAAAATTACTCAGAATAAGTATGGTTACGTACTTTGTTTCGATGCTTCTCACTTTTTTGAGAAAGAGTTCGTAAACAGTTTGAAAAAGACTAATGAGTATGTAGTCATGTTTAGCAAATCCCTTTACCAAGATTTCTCGAATGTGTCACATGGCCGGACCTCCTTATGTTAAGATTCTGGTATGACAAACTACATAAAATGTCACGCGCTATTTTGGTTCTGTATATTTAGGAGATGATGGCTGCAGATCTTCTAAAAGAATGCTGTTTGTCTTCGAAAGATTATAGCTGTCAGTATGCATGGTAAAAGAATTCTGCATCCGAACAAGGCAAGCAAAAAGCCGCTGTATTGAAGGATTTGCGTAAAGAAGAAACGCGAGCAGCCGAATTGGAGGGTGAACCTTGTTTCGGGATACATATTTAGTTTTTGGGTGGGTTCCTATGTAATTTTATGCGCTGATTGCAAATTCGTTGGATGCCCCTCTCTATCTGGTAGCGTTTTTCTGTATAAGCGATGGATGACGTCACGAAAAGTATAAAACTTGAATAGCAGATTTATTAAAATTTTCAAAGGTTTTCTATATAATTTGATGTGTTGAATACAAATCATTTGATATATATAAATGTATAAATCTATTTTTGTAATACATCTAATATTGTATACAACAAGGAACAAAAAGGGATCAACAAATTGTCACTAATATATATATATAAGTAAGTGATCTTAGAAATGTGTCTATTGTATAGAACATGTGATATTTCATTTCTTTATTAAGTGAGCAAAAAAATCTTTTTTGCGGTTCAGGTGCAGTCGAACAGATCAACCTTCGTGTTTTGTCAACACATTTTTAACGCCCATTAATTATTAACATATTTCTGGTTCACGTATAATTTCCTATACCTATATATATATATATATATTGATTCCATGAAACATAAATTAAATTGCACGTCAAGTATTATATAATTTAAAATTTCTTTTGATTGAACTTTTTTTTTGTGTACCTTCTATATACCACGCCTATTTTCAACTTCGCAATTCTCTTAAATTTTCAAAGAAAAAGGAATATCTTGAGAAGTTTGATTGGTTGATTTTGTTCCACAAAGTTAAATTCTTCCAACGAAATCACATAAATTGTCACAATTAACCGCGTCCTAAGCACAATCCACTTGTAGCTGTTTTCTTCGCGTTGGTCAACCGCCCATTAAGCTCTATTTGATCAGTTTCGTAAGGTAAGAGTTTTACATATTCATCTGCCTTGAGATCGTTTGAATCAGACAGTAGTTTATATTTATACATATAATGTAATATATAGTTTCAAAATAGAAATAATAAATTAAAATGTTATGAGTATGTAACCTCTATCGTTAAAAATATGGAAACTAATTTTACTAAAACCCACATTACCTTTTTAATAAGTGTTTAAAATTAAGCATTATGAAAATATATATATGTGTATATATACTCAATTGTAAATAAATTTTAAATAAATATTGATGTATTTATTCAACTGTAAATCAACAGAAGTTAAACAGTAAAATATAAGGACTACTATTTTATGTCAAATCCAAAAATTACAACAATTTTTATATATTTCGGGTTTTCGTTCTATAAAGATGTTTTGGAATTTCTGGGGTGTTCAAAATATATTCAACTGCTTGAAAAACATGTTAAATACGCATGTGTATAAAAAGTAATATGCTATATTGTATTGTATATGTAAGTTACAAAATATAATACATACATATCCGTAATAACCTAAACATATTTCATTTGTTTTACATTAAATGCTTAACGCACATTTTAGTTCATACATACTAGTTGTAGGTACTAAAAATAAATGCTAAGATAGAATATGATATGATGATTTATATACTGCAAAATAATTAAATGGAGTGGTTTATAGTCAAAGGAACATGCAGTAAAGTACGATAGCTCTAAAAACTCTGCATTGATATATGTTCTATAGACTTTTCAGATTTTAATATTATTATAAGCCAGACTTCGTAAAATTTTAATAATCGGGAAAAGTATTTGAATTCTAAAATAAAATTCCAAATAATTAAAAAATTATTAATTACATATTCATATCCATATATTAAAAAAAAGTATACAACGTTTCATTATCCAATATGTACACGTATTATAAAGTAGAAAGTTGTGTTAGTTCTGAACAATATAATTTTTAAACATTAAAAATAGAAAATACAATGAAGTTTTTTTAATAATTGTACAATTATAGTGGTTAAAATTAACCAGTTTCATTTATCATATTTTGCGATTTTATTATATATTATACTCATATTTTCTGATATAATATAAAAGAACATTATATTGTTCCGATATATTGCTTAGTATTGCCTATATTTGTTAATGTCAATTGTGTCAAGATTTCGCGTTTGTATTTATTATTAAATTATTAGTTTATAGATAAAGCTCAGGACAGTTTTCGCATATGCGCACAAAAAATGGATTATTCTTGAAATTGTTCAGCTATATCGATTTAAGTGTTACAAAACGAAACATTTTATAAAAAATAAGATGAATCGTTTTTTTCTCTAAACACATTACTATATTAGTGTCTACACCGTTATTAAGACAATACATTAGTGTAGCTTAATATTTATATCTCTCAAGTTACACAAATATTCCAGAAATATATAATATTAAATTAAATATTATAATGTTTAAGAAATTACGTTTGTTTTCAATAAATGTTTTAAGAATAATTTAAATATTATTAGAAGAATATGAATCCATTCGTATATATGTGTATGTATCTCTTTGAGTGTGTTTGGTTGGTTCTGGCTATATAAGCCAAAACGATTTCATTAATAAACATATTATTACAAACATCGACAACCTATACCTCGCCATCCCCAGTTTTGAAATTATTTTATGTCGTAATTTCAATCGTCTCAAATAATTGTAATTAATTAATTTAAAATAATTCAAGTAATTTCAAATAGTATCAAATGTAACTGTTCCCTAAGCGACAACCTTATCACTAAACCTACCAGAGGAAAAGCGATTCTAGATTTCATAATTAGGACCCCGAATTCCATAAACAGCAATACATTTCAAACTGAAATCGGCCACCAATTGGTAAATCCGATCACAACAGAATTCTCAGCCCTCGAAAACGTTAACATAATAATACCCAAATTCCTGTAGAAGTTCTCAACCTTCGAAACTCTCTTGCAATCAATTCTTTCTGTTGCTCAGCACACAAGACTGGCCCCCTGTTTGTCTTGCGAAAAATGTCGACTATACATTGTATACGCGAAATTTTTCGTGGTATTCTAGAAAGCTGCCTATCAATCATCCCAAAAAGAACGGTTTATTTCTCTAAAAAAGACAAATCTTGGATTACTCCATTTATCAAAACTCCTCATAAACAAACGGTGGAAAGCTTTTCACACAAAAATGTCACTGTCTTTAATTGTTTAAAATCTAAAATCAAAAAAGAAATTGATAAAACGAAAAAATCATGGAACAACAAACCATCCCAAAATATTTGGAAAAAAAGTAAAATGTCTACACAAGGCACAAATTCAAGTAACCCCCTCATTACCATTGTTCGCGACTTTTCCAGATCTTCACGATCGCGGAGAATATTAATTTTACGATTACACCTACGATAGCTTTAGCTCAGACTCCAATCTGACAACATCCTCCCCGCTGGTGTTCTCTACAGAGTTGGTTCACACTTTTATGCGAAAACTTAACACCAAAAATCCCCAGATTTCGATAATGTGCATAGTACTTTAACAAAAAAACCGTTGATTACATTACTGATCCACTTACCCAGATCATTGCATCTTCTTTCGAAACCAGAACAGTCCCAATTCTTTGGAAATGTGTAGATGTTATAGCCATGTCTAAATCAAAACTAGCACCAACATCTTCAGTTCGATTTTCACAATCCCGATATTGAAGCCATTGATCTAATTGCTTATGATTACTAACATGCTTTCGACAAAATTACCCACTATGTTCTTTTACAGCGATTATTAAACATTGATTTTCCAAAAGACCTCTACCAGTGTTTCAAGAGTTATCTATGTCTCAGATTTCAACGAGTTTGTATTGGCTCCATTCAAAGCAGCCTGAAACCCGTAACGTCTGGCGTTCCCCAAGGAAGACTAATTAGCCCGTACTTATTTTTAATTTTCATCTTTACTCTTCAAATTGTAGACATTTCTATCAACTAACTTTTAAAATATGCTGATGACTCTATGCTCATTGTACCATGTTTCAAAAGTGACACAAATAGACTCAAAATCAACGAAGAATATAATAATGTGATCTACTGGTCTCAAAATAACCTTCTTCCTATCAATTTGTCTAAAAATACATCTATTACCATAAACCGAACACCAAATTTCCCTCCTCCAACACTTGAAAATATACATCCTTCACCTCGCTTAATTGTATTGGCTCCATTCACAGTAGCCTGAAATCCGTGACGTCTGGCGTTCCCCAATGAAGCCTAATTAGCCCGTACTTATTTTTAATTTTCATCTTTACTCTTCAAATTGTAGACATTTCTATCAACTGACTTTTAAAATATGCTGATGACTCTCTGCTCATTGTACCATGTTTCAAAAGTGACACAAATAGACTCAAAATCAACGAAGAATATAAAATATATTGGTCTAAAGATCTAAAGATCTACTGGTCTCAAAATAACCTTCTTCCTATCAATTTGTCTAGAACTGCATCTATTACCATAAACCGAACACCAAATTTCCCTCCTCCAACACTTGAAAATATACATACTTCACCTCGCTTGAAATACCTTGATATAGTGTTCAATAAATCTATGAAATGGAACGAACACGTGGATTATATTATCAAGAAAGCAAGTAAAAGTCTTTAATGCATCAGAATTTTCCCGCTCCACCTACTTATTATTTGTATTCTTTTGATTCTGTTTATAAAAAATCATATCTTCTGGACTCCTTTCACTCTCTTTGTACCGTTTTTCATTTGTGCAGAAGTTAAATAAACAGTTTTTATTATTATTATATTATTATTAATTCATTCATTCATCGAGTAGAAAAGACAAATAGGCTATATTTTTAAAATAGACCCATCTCAAAAAATAATTTGCATAACGACATAAATTACAAAATATAACAAGTACTGTTTCTTAGTAATTTTTCACAATAGCATACATGCGGTTCGATCGAAAATTATATGTTCACCATTATACGATATATACTTCTGGAGAAGGAAGACTATTGATTATAGTGTACATTTGGTGTTTTTATTTTTGTATAAAAATGTTAAACCCGATGCTGCAAAATTATATTAATTATAATTATACTAACAGAATGTGTATAATACCAAAACAGGTAACCATGTTACAAGTTGGTTACATATGAACTTGTGTGAAAACAATAGATAAACAGCTATAAGTATTCTAAACGTATGACTAGGACTCTACGTGAAAAGTAGATTAAAAGACTACGATGATGTATAGAATGTGTTGTTGTATCTATTGCAACAGAAAAATGCGTTCTATTGTGTACGAACGAGTAAGAAATGAACCATTTGCATGAATCCTATACCACATGAAGGATGTGAGAATAATATTAGGTAGAATATATAAGATAATTACATTTCAACTTACTATCATAGGCATAAACCAAATCAGTTTAAAAATGTGTTTAAGCAAAATCTAAAACGTTTGTATAGTTTGTATACAGTATATGCAACTTGTTGTTAATTTAACACTAAATAACACATTGTGAACCACAATATTAATCTTACCATTTTTGTTATTATTGGGGTTGTGAGATATTGGTAGTTAATTGATGCGCTACCTTATTGTTAATTTAGTTCAATCAATTGAGACACTTATTCTAAATATTTTGCTCAATTTTTTTATGCATATTTGTGAAAAATTATTTATGTAAGGAAGATATATATATATATATATATAGCCTATATGAGAGTGGCCAGACCCTTTTTGTTTATTATTAATTTATTAGGAATATTATTATTAAATATAAGTATTTGTAAATTAAAATTGTTTTCTTAAAGTCTACTTCAATTCAATTTATAATCTAAGTTTTAACATGTTATTAATATGAGTGCAGTTGTTGCAGAATTGAAAAATTGCAACAATTGTAACAAATTTTAATATAAGTATATATAATGAACATCTTTATATGAATGCTAAACAAAAGCCTCAGATTTCGTTGCATAATGAAAAGTTGTGGCATCACAACATCCTTTTCAACAGTTTCTTTGTCTTGGTTTATTATAGTTATTACAAACAGTGCTAAATATTGCTGGTGATACTAATTAAATGTTATTTGAAATAATCATTTAGTTAATTAGTGAATATACAATATATAGCTAAAATTAACTAAAATACCAGGGACTAAAAGTGTTACACTAGAATTTATTAATTATTACTTTGTGGTATGTTGTTGGCTCCTGTGATAGAGAAATGTAATCACCGATTTAATTTAGCCTTTTGCTAATAAACCACAATTGATTACAATTCCCGTTGTTCATAGACATCCTTTTCGATCGAAAAGAAAATAATTACTAAATATATTATTACCATATCTACAGGATCTCCCACTGTTTAATTTTAACGTGTCCCTTGAGGCCGCACATTACACGTAACTGGACAATATTGGAATCCAATGTAATGTAATTATCATGGAGAAAATTAGTTGTAACAGGATATTAATTTTCATAAATTATATAGCAATTATATATTTTTTATATTTTATATTTTCGATGTGGACTTTCAAATAAAAGTAACACTATATAAATGTACATATAATTTATCAATGTAGTCGTAACTTTTAACTGCGTTTTAAATGTTTCTTCAGAGATTGTTTTGGGTATCTCGGATTCTCAACATAAGTTTGTTATATTTTGTTTTAATATATTAATTTGTTTAGAATTATATTAGTTACTTTTCAGTTAAGTATTAATGAAATTAAGGAATTAAACAACAGACAAAATATATTTGTACATGTATATTCTTCAGAATAATCATTTTTCTATCTGTTTAGAGCAAAATATTTTAAATTATTTTAATATTAAATATGTATTAATATCGGTTAAATATTTATATAAAAAAATTCCCTGGAAAATTATCTGGAAAATCTATTTAATATCAATGAAAAAAATTATTTTATCCTAAAAAAATTATTTCCATTTAGATTAAATTTTTTTTCTGCCAAATAATGTAATACAAAGAGTTAATTTTTTTTCGTATTTCTTACAAAATTATATTTCTTTCGCAAAATTGAATAAAATTACTACATATTTAAGGAAATTATAAATTGAATTAGAAAATATATAATAATTAATCTGTAGCTTTATATAATAATTTTTAACATTTAGATTGAAGAAAATTTAAATGATTTTCCTTTAATTAAATTACTAACGCGGCAGGATAAAACTATACATTATGGCGAATAAGATCATCTAAAAAAGTCGTCAAGCTATTTATATTATATTTATTGATACTCTTAAACAGTTTGTATTTCGAAATTCGAACAAAGAAATAATTGTATTCATACAATTTCATAGTGTGAATTAATAAGATTTCTAAGCATGATCAGTTTACTTACAACATTGAACTTCATATATATTAAATATGTCAATATTTCACTTTACTATATATCGTATATATGTAAAATACAACATATTATTAAATTTCTTAACTTATCGATACATAAGCCCATTAATTGGACATCTTCAGTAATTAAACTAATAAACATTAGTGCAGTCGTTGTGATAAAAAGAAACAAAAGCTGAAACATTAAATTGTATTGGGGCACCTTTTCTTATAAAACGTTATCGAGCGGGAACAATTACGTGTTATACGAAAATTTGACTACAGTGCAGCATTCAGCTTTTGTCTCTTTTAAAACGAGCTCATTATACCAAGCTGGGGACGAGTATATCAAATCTAAAAATTTATACCCAAAATTATAAGCATAATAAATTTATATATATACATTTAATTATAAAGTTTTAAAATAACAAAGTACACTTTATGGTGTTTAATGAAAATATATATTCTGACCAAATAATAACTAGATTTAATATAACACTTTTCATTTCTTAATTTTCTGTGACATCATTTTAATCACGATATACAATAGTTTCCATTGGCAACGAACGCCCCTCCCCTTATTATGATCAATGTGCCCTTTTCGTTTTTCAACAGAACAATGACATTAATAAATGTACCTTTTCTTAGAAAAGAATTGTGCCCCTACTGATATGACGGCCCTTCTAGATCTTCCACACTATCAATAGAACAATTTCAATATCATTTTTTTGCATACAAATTTTTTATTACTACTAAATTAAATGTTACTTTTTACTATATATGAACTCCATTATAGAAACCTTTAAAAATGCTGCATGAGTCAATTATGTATGTCCAAAAATATTCACTTTTATACACTTTAAAAGGAGAAGAATCATAAGTGAAGAAACAATTATATATTCTGAGAAATCATCATTCATATCTGTGAAATATTATCGAATGAATATTTTTGTTAACTTTTTCAGTAACTCTGATAATTATAATCACTTCATCACGGTGACGTATATCATATATTTCAATCCGTTATTTGCTCAAAGTTTGTTATATAAATATTATATAAGTATCCACAAATATCGCTAATATATAGTTTTTTTTGTATTTTTTAGACATAATTTAATGCTTATACAACAAAGAACATTATTTACAATTATTCTAGTAAAAAATGGCTCAGTCTGTATTAAAAGGAGATTATTGTAGTGAATACAGACAAATAAATTGACTATATTATAATCAGGTCGCTAGGAATTATTTCAACATTATGAGTCTAGCATCCTTCCGGAGTTAATTTAACCCGATAATATTTATAATATATGATAATTTATAATATTCCCACGATAATTGTATGGTGTTATAATTGCTATATTGTGTAATCTGTAAACGTAATATGTAAACGTCTATATGGTGTAAGTTCCAAATATCAGTAACATTATATATATTTTTTTTACTGACAAAACAATTAAAATATTAAATTAATTGTGCGCAAATAAATAATTTTCGCATAAAAAAACCCCTACATATTTTGAAATTTAGTATTGCCGAATATTTACAACAAAAATAATTCTACCGTTTCATTGTATGACAGAAGTTCAATGTTACAATTTTATTATGAAATAATTGAATATTTTGAAATAAATTTATTAATAATAATTAATTAGTTGATTTAAAAAATATTATTGCATAGTGTGCAGTATTTATGGCGTCTTTATTGTATGTTGTTTGAATTTAATTTATGGATTCATTGTCTTGGTGGATTCAATTAATGCAATTTAGAATAATATTTTTAAAAATTCATTCATTTTTTAATATTTTAATCATTGACTATATGTTTAATAAAATATATTTTATATATAGTTACTATGGCAACCTATAGAAGTAGTGATTTTATCATTAATGAAATGTTAAGAAAAATTAATATAATCCATACAAATATTTGAATACTTTATAAACTGGATCATTTGTTGTTAATTTAATGTATCTATTAGGCCTCTCCATTGTTGACAAATTAAACAAACTCTGTATTAATTAATATAATAAGGAGACACGCTAATTATCAATACTGTAAAAGTACTGAAATTAGTTCATTATTATGTCATATTTTATTATAGTATTTTATTGTTTATGTGGGAGCTTTCACAACCCCAAATCAGTATTCTTTTTTAGCTTTCTTTTGCATAATTGCTATTTGACTTTAACTGCTTCCTCCGTCCCTATTAAACATTAAAGAAAAACATAACTTTTCTGAAAGTGTGAGTTTAATCTTAAGTTTTACACGACCTTTCAACGCGACGAATTTTGTTCTTCTGCGCATCGTGGTTCCAATTTCGTTATATAGGCCTACAAGTTTTGTTATATTATGTTTTAATATTCTATGTCGCTAGAGTGTTGTTATTTCTATCTCTATATTATGCAGTATTAGGCCTACACTATTACTGCACCTTTATGAACACAGTAACATTAAAAAAATAATTAAATGCTCAATTAGTCTCTTTCAAACTTTTTTCAGTTAGACTATTGTTACTATATGCGACTTTATTAATCATATCTATCATGCTGATCATAATAATAACTATTATAATCCGCTGATCTACTAAGTATATTTAATTAGCCAATTAAACATTGTAGCAATTCAATATATTTAAATATTAATTAATAATGCTATCAGATTTGTACTGCTGTATTGCCATGTTTGCATGACAAGTATACATATCTAGCCTATGTATGTACATTATATGTGATACTACTATGATGCACTATAAGTAATGAGTAATAATTTCCGCCTTTGCAAGCAGAGTTTACATTTATGTATTGTTATTTATAATAATATTATGCTATGCGACTTTCTTAAATATTTTATACATTATAAGTACTGAATGATGCTTGTGGAATAAATTGTCAATATTGTATAAATACGGGACGAATGATTTTACAGGCAGCAATTGGCAATGACTCTTATTATAGATTTACCATTATTACCAGCTCCATATATATATATACGAGCAGATTGTCAGATGAAATCAATGCCCATATTTTGTTGATATTAACTTTTGCCTACGTGAAATGTAGAAATGAAGTCTTTATTATTATATTATTATTATTATGCGTTTTATTTTCTGATTACTACCTATTGCTAGCTGCTGATAATTAGATATGTTCGCCAATAATAACATCTGACTCTATATAATATAATAGAATGTAAACTAAATAAATAAATAGGTTGTGATCTAATATATTGTATACCGACTCAACATTCATTAATATATTCAATTCTAATCTTCTCTTGCAAAAAAACTCTTTATATTAATAATTTATCGGTTGTATTTAATTTTTTTTCCAGTTTATTCTACAATATCATCCAATACAATGAATGCATCTTCTTGTCTTATCCTCGTCCTTCCACTTCTTCTGGTCATTCTTGCTTCAGCAGAAGGTAAGTTGAGGAGGTGTGTTGCGTGCAATAATTTATAGCATAACTATAATAACGAATAGATTATTATGTAATAGGAATATTGCTTTTTAATTACTTAACTTTAGCTTCACTCTATTACTGCTTTATATGGAAGCGATGCCTGTAACCAATACACCAATGTCCACATTTATGGCTCAGATCAACTGAAGTTAAGACTACGTTACCGAATGCTGTTTTAATAGGCTGAATTTTATTAAGTTATTTTAATTTTTCGGGGTTTGGCAAATATAAATCGGTTTTATCTAAAAAAAAGCGCTTAAAGTTATAAAAGGTGTACATATTAATGTCGTATGTATATAGTAATTATTCACTTTTATATGATAAGTATAAATATATAATTCTATATATGTGTTCATTTGATGCGGCCGTAAAATGAGTAATGGCTGTAAAGTCCTTCATGCCAACTGATATGTAAACTATAATTTTAATTTTTAATATTATATAATATCTACAATTTAGTTCAAATTATTTTGTAAATATATAAAGATTTCAAAAATTAAAAAACGATATTTTGGTTGTTGATTTTTCGTAAAATTTAAAAAAGTTGATAATTTTTTAGAAAAATTCTACAGTAAACCCCCCTACTCTTCATTCCTCCCCCCCCTCTTCATTCCTCCCCCCCCCCTCTTCATTCCTCCCCCCCCCCTCTTCATTCCTCCCCCCCTCCCCTCCCCACTCTCAAGTACCGCCCCTCTATTTTTGTGCATAATGTCTCTTGAAAAAATAAGCGTGTTTAGTTGAAAAGTGTTACATCATCTTATTCCTGAAATTCTGCTGTATCTGATTGGTATAATACCCAAATTATAATATCAAATAACATAATCTATAGTTTCTATTTAAATTTGCCTCCTTTCCAATTGCTATAATATATTTCCATTGTTGTGTACTGAAAATGTTCTGAAAGTAAAAAAACATTTTTTTTCAATTCTAACAATAGCATCCGGAAGATCCTCTATATTAGGGAGACTGCTAGGGTGTTGCACATGGATGACGGTGCTTCTTCTGTTTTCGTACCTCGTCAATAAAATAGCTTTTCTATTAGGTTCTCATCCGAAAAATCAAAAATAATTTTGTCAATAGTTTTATTTTGTTTTTCTTTCTTCAAACAAATAATTACATACCGATTTGTTTTGACTTCCAGTGTTTTTAGAAATGTTTATACTAGTATTAATATTTTAATTTTAACTATCCTGAAATTAGGTTAATATAAATTTTTCCAATAATAATTAGAATTAATATGATTTATAAAACTCATAATTAACAAACGGCTTTTTGTATCGTTGAATAAAAATGCTACCGTTCTGATTCTACTTATTAAATCATATTTGAATATAAATTAATTCAACTACATGCATAATAATATAAGAAGTAGATGTTGATAGCTCTATATATATATAAGGGATGTGCTTTTACCAGTTTATACCGAATTTGCGATATTTTTGATGCAATTTTAATTGGTTTAGAGGTTCGTTCAAAATGTCTTAATTACTTAGGGTCTTGGGGAGTTAGGTAGGGAGGGGCCCTCTTGCCAACTGTCCCGATTTCGGTAGGACAGTTCAAATTTTGTATTGTATTCTATTTTAAAAAATTGTCTAGCTATTTAATTTGTTGGAGGAAAATAGGTCACAGAGTTTGAAAATTTGAAAAACATTAAACATTATTTACTTAGTTTAAATATTTCAGTATAAGTAAAAGTATCATTATTAGTATCAATGTGTTTAAATGTATCTATATTTATGTGATTAACAATAAAAAAAATTTTTTGATTCTCTTTTCAGTATACTATAGTGCATACATTTTATAACATTTGGTACAGCTTTGAACAATTAATATGGCACAAAAATAATTGTGGTCCCCTCTCATTAGTTTTCAGATTTTTTTTTGAGCAATGCAATTTCATCCATGATATATATATATATTGACACTCTATAGTAAATAGTACGACAAATTACGCGTAAAACTAATACTGACTAATAAACTAAAAGTTCACAATAATCAAACGTTTTACTGAATCTTTTTTTTGTAGACTCACACTAACATAATATTAATATTACAAAGAAGAAATTTCTATAAGTGAAGTTTGATGACGATTTCAAAAAGCTAGATATAGTTTACTTTAAAAAGGATGTATGTATATGTTGCATACCCGTTTGTAAATTCATGTACCGTTCGCGAACCGTACATACAGTTTTGCGAATTTTAGATAATAATTTACCATTTTCCAACTATACGTATACGCTTTACAATTTAAAAGCTTTTTGTGCTATTTAAAATGCTTCATTAATTATTTCTTTCACGTGTGGTTCGCGAATTTTATAGTTAAATTACGAATTTGATAGCTAAATTACGAATTTGTTAGCTAAATTACTAATTTTATAGCTAAATTTCGAATTTTATAGCTAAATTACTAATTTGATAACTAAATTATGAATTTGATAGCTAAATTACGAATTTGATAGCTAAATTACGAATTTGATAGCTAAATTACGAATTTGATAGCTAAATATTTATAATTGATTTGTTATACTATTCGCCACCAACGGTACTATTAGTGAATGTTTTTGTCAATTGTAAATAGCTTCAATTTTCTATATTCAAACGATATATGTAGACACTGCTATATACCGTATACTACACATACCATTTACGAATGATAAATTCTCACTTATTATCCGCTACGGTTCGCTAACCAAATAATAACAATTAAAACAATACAGAATCTTATTCTCTTGATCTTTTTTATTAAATAGTAAATTACACTGTATTCAATTGTTAGCTTGATGATGTTAGGTCAGTTCCATTCATAACATAGCTGACGGTTCAAACCTCAGCTTTAAAACAATTATACCGTGAGGGGATTAAATATGTAGCACAAGTTAGACGTTTCATTTTTCAATTTAACTGTCCACAGTAGTTCACAGTATTCAATATAATATGTATTTTTCTATTTTCAATACTGTAACGCTTGAATCAATTTATTATTTTGTATTTGTGTTGATCCCTGTACACAATATTGAAGATCAAATGAAAGTTTTGGATGTAAGACTAGAGGTCTACAAATATAGACTAATCTGCTCTCTTCATAATGGAATTCAATACAAAGACAACAAAAAAGTCAAAAGAGCAAAGGAGGCGGTATAGTTTAACATTCCAACTAAATAGGCTATAAGACTATGTCAGTACTGAACAGACTTGCTAACTGTAAAAGCTCTTTGGGAGAAGCCTCTTGAAGTCTATAATAAATGTTTAATCGTATCTTTTAATAATTTTCCTGACATCATCTAAATTGTTTATTTCGCATTTTTGTGTTATAACGTTCCTTATATTTTAACTCCAAAACCTTAACGGTCACTTTGAAGTCCATATTTAATTAAATTTTTCAAGTTAAATAAATATATATAATATTTAATAAACTATTTTAAATTTTATTAATACAGCCTTAATCAAGAATATTAAAAAAAATTAACGTTTTGATAATTTTTTAATTTAACACAATATATATGCATTATAGTAGGGTCAATATATGAAATATATGGTTTAACCCAAACAAAAAATCCTACAAAAAGTTTTTTAACGGTTTTTGGTAGTATTTATGATCAAGAATAACATATTAAAAATCTAGGAGAATCAG
>JAUZND010079013.1:0-16241 GCA_034780555.1 Coelogynopora nodosa | reverse complement strand
TGGGCCACTTATCTCCAAGAATTTGCTTTTAGAAGAGCCTACAAAGAAAATGTGTTCATGAATCTTATTTATTGGATTGGACATTATTATCAATTGTAATATGTTTATTTCTTGACTATATGTTTACTGGTTTTCATTTCAGATAAACAAAAGACCATTATTAATAAAAAATAAACAAATTTCATTAAAAAAAATTGTTTTTGAGTTTACCGACATAAAACGAAAGATTGCCAATTTAATTAATCAAAGATCATGTAGGGAAAAATATGTTATTCTTGATAAGGTATGTTTTGAGGACAGGGTATAAGGTCTAAGGACAAGGACAAGGACAAGGACACTTTGATCTGATAAAAATATATCTTTGCTTCTATAAATTGTTATAATTAATACAATAGTTTATTTATATGTAGTGGTTGTATATTATATATAATACTGTGGTTGCATTAATATTATATCTTGATTATACATAAATATTTTGACCTAAAATACCTTAATTTTTGGGAATTTTTATTTTTCATACATATGAATAATTTTTATCAGATCAAATAAGCCTTGTCCTTAACTTTTTATTTAAAATAATTCACTTTGACTGATGTTCTTGGTACATCTGAGTAACCACTTAAATCAAGTAGATTAAAGATAATAATCATACGAAGCATGCCATAAACTTATATTTGTATACAAATCTAAGTTTATGAAAGTTTACTAATCCAATTAAACCGGGAATTTAATAGAGATTATTATTGTAATATAAGCATTTATGATTAAAATCTGACTACCTTTTAACCAATTAAAAAATATATATTTAGTAGTGCTTAATTATAGGAAATATATAAATTAAATTATATGTATGTATCTATTTTAATAATAGTTTTATGTATATTTCCCTTTGTACTAATAGTAATAAATATTAAAGATATCGATAAATTTATATAAATTAAGCGCCTTGTAGTATTATTATTTTAATCTATTAAAAAACTATTATACGATGTTATTATGTCGTTGAGATATTTAATACATATTTTAAATACATCTGTTAACACTACTTATTTATTAAATACTGCCTGAAATCAAAGTATAAATTAAAATTGTGAGGGTGGTATCTTGAAACTAATTGTGAGACTGAGATCGGTTTTGAGATCGGTCTCAAGACTCGAGAAAGTCTCAGCGTTATTCTGAAACGAATTTCGATCTTGAGACTTACTCCAAATCTCAAGAATTCTCACAATTTTTTAACCATATCTCAAAATAGTTGTGAGGCCTGTAACACAATTTATTTGTTATTAGCAAATATATTTATTAGCTAATCGCTTATAAATATCCGTTCGCACAAATTCATTAACACGATAGACCATAAATAAATATTTGCGGATAATTTTATGAGCAGATAAATGCTATAAATAGATGTTGTCAGCGTATGCATAGTTTCTTGTAAAAAAATTCGTATGACCCCTATTTGCAGCATGTGAAGATTCCTTTTGCTGATTCACCTCATCACCGATTTAATATACTTAATACCTACCGAGTCCAACCTGCATATTGTGCTGTTTCCATATTGTAATTAATTTATAGCTTATTTTATAGGCTACATAGTGCGTTCGATGTCCTCGCGTAGAGGTCTAAGGAGATAGACGAAAAGGTAATTACAGGATAATAAGGCCTTGTGTGTATATACTATACTATTTTAAGTTTTTGAAATTATGCTGCACCCTCAAAAAATTAACATTGCTCTAAAATATATTATTTTTAAATGAGCTAAAAGCAATAAAAAATGATATTTTCGCGAGTTTTACATGAAGAAAATAAATTAATTGATTTCTATTAACCTTTTTAACCGTTTGACGAGATACAGTCGTCTTGCTGATAGCGTGTCTGAGTATTAACGATTCAATTAATGAATCTATTGTCTGTCAGACATAAGAAAAAGTAGAATTTGCTGTCTGTCGTGTTGTCAGAAACATGTTGTTAATAAGATAATGTTGTGTTACGTGACTTTGGCTCTGATCGCGCTTCCTCCAAATATATGTTCATCCGGAAAGCAAAATCTTTCCTTAAACTTTTTTATCGTTCTCAAAATTAGTGCGATCTTCATACACTCGATGGTCAAATTGATCAATTTACTTGCTTGAATCCAATTTATTATGGTGTTGACAAGGCTAGAATTTATTCCCAAATAAACAAACAAATCTATTAGCAAATATTTTCTTGTTACCGTCTTTACATGAATTCACATCTCTGCATTGATTTCATTGGTTATTAATATGACGAAATTACCGGGGAATTCCCATTAGGAAATCCTTAAATATGAGGAATAATTATATTGATATCCGCGGATGAACTTATTTGTAGATACATTTTATCCGCTAATAAATTAATGAGTTTAGAAATTCACAGAATCCATTAACATTTAGTAATATTTAGTAATAACGAAAGAATTGATTTATTAAATAGAATTAATAAAATCCGTATAATATTACCATTTTTGGAATGTTTAAAAAATATACCAAATAGGCCACGATATAGCCTATACTATAAATATACTTTTTCAAGTCACATTATTGATTCCATTCCTTCAATTGTGAAATTCTCTATCGATCGCTTAAAGATTATTTGCAACTGAATACTTTTAACAATAGGTTTTAATTCACAGAATAAATGTAAATAAGAATACTTATGTTTAAAAATGTCATTACTTTTTTATATTTAAAAAATTTATATAACTAATAAAAATAGATCCATAATAATTATTTTAAAAGAATTTTCATGTCGGCCCTAGTCTACATTTTTTAACAATCTGTTGTTGGTGATCTTAGATATTTTAAAGATTTCCAATCAACTATTTCAAAAGTTGTGATTTAATTTGCAGAAAATTGTTTCTCTTGTTACCATAGTAGGCTATATCATTTGTTATTATAATGAACCACGTGGTAAATGTATAATAAGAAATATATAATAAAAGTCTATTCACTCATTTACTGTTTCAATTTGAGCAAATACGTTTCTGCTTTGTGTTTTATTTCCTCATCATTTTTCAGACTCAAATTCACATACTCAAATTTTGTCATTGCTATTTCCATTCAACATCTCCATGATTAAACATCTTCTGAAATTATATGAATCAGTAATGTATGTTTCAATTGCATTTTAATACATTTGAAATATATTTATTAATTATTTATGAAAATATTAGTAAAAACTGGTAGTATTCGCCACTTGTACCTTATATAACAATTAAGTTTTACTCTGATTTATACATAACATTATAATGTAAAAAGATGTGGTGTTATTGATTATAAAGTATATTTGTCTCATTATTTATTGTTATTATCAATATAACTATAATTTTCGAAAGTAGTTTGTTGTTTCTTTTCAGTGAGCATGAACATTAGGGTGTCTCACTTAATGAACATGCAAATAGTTATAAATACATAAATTATATTTGTTATAATGGACTTCTTGCCTTCCGTTGTACAGCTTTATGTACCGGTTTTTTAAGAGCTAAACAATGTTAAACTTACATTGTTATATATATGTTAATTATAATTTTGTTACCATGTAAACAGCCTTCAGCACACAACCCCCAGCCTTTCATTATCAGAATATCTAAATCACCATCTAAAAATAACAGATGGATTTATACACTACACGCAAAAATAACATAAGATGGTAAATATTTAATAAATTTTTTACGAATGCTACGATCTATTTTACAGAAAGTATATAAAAAAATATTTTTGTTGATGCACATTCAATGAATAATATTAGAAATATTATACATAAAATTTACAATATATGCTTCCTGGACTCATATTTTCATACTAGGGCAACATTTTTAAAACCTCTTTATCAGAACGATTACCTACGCTAATGGTATTATGCACCTCAACCAAGTCAGACCCAAGTTTCGTATCAGCATACCACGCACCTAACGTGCAAAAATTCTGACCTCATTGAATTAAAAAAATAATATCTTATGCAATTTTTATAATTATAAAATGAATGTATTGGATGAGTTGCATTTTATAGTTGTTTTTACTTAATTATTAGACTTCGTATTTCAACAAACGATATCGAAAATATGCAGATGACTTTTTAATTATCATGTAAAATATAGATGTATCACCCCATATGAAATTTATAGTATTATTTTGACCTACTCCGTATATGAAACGTAATTAAACAACTATATTACATACTCATTAATTAATGATTGTGTAAAATGTAAATGTGTAAAATGAGAGGCTATCCTTCAAAATATACTCGAAAGCATATAATTCGAAAGAAATCACAGACAAACGGAAAGATTCTGATGAGATATAAGAAATAAATTATACAACATCTGTATGACGATCTTTTTATAATGTATTAATAAATATAAAAGCAACACAACTCATTTAAATTATAAACATAGTTTCGTATTCTAATAATAGTCAATTTATTGTATAAAATCATTTCAATACATCAAATAAGCCTTTGTCATGAGCTCATAACTGTCTACAAATAACAGGGATCATACAAACCACCAATCAATATGATATATTACAACGACATGAATACAACACAAGCGAGATATTAAATCAGTGTCAAGCATCATATTAACAAATCTCTAATATTAGCTGTACAAATAGAAAATCAAAAAGTTACTGTTTGTGATACAAAGCGATAGATACACTCTTGTAAAGGCGACTTTAGCAAATCAATAAATCTAGCTACTGATTGAAATATCAAAAATAAAAATAGCAAAACATTCTATAATATAAAAAGATATAAAAACATAAGTATTAAAATCTGGTGCGACTGATCTCGTGAGATAGGTGCAAAGACATCTTAGGTCCACAGAGAATGGTCATCAAAACAGGACACACATTCAAAAAGTCTGTAAAACTCTAAAATATCGATACGGTGATGAGAAAAAGCATATTCATTCGAAATAATCTATAAATGTACAATACGTTGTAATAGAAATATAACTCCATGTCAAACAATTGGATGTTAGTGATTCAAATTTTGTGTTCAAGGTAATTGTCCCAGAATGCCCGCATCCCTTACTACTAAAATCAATATTGATTATTTAAATCTTTTTGCGTACGTAAACAGCACAATCCCATTATAATGGACAGATAGTTCCCTTAATTGAAATACAGGTACAAGTAACGGTCAAATTTAGATAACACTATAACATATTGTGATATTCCACAATTTCCATTAGAATATAAGTATAACAAGAAAATTCAACCATGAATGCAAACTTGTATTTAGTAATATTTTTATTTTTTGCTGAATTCTAATGTACCATTCGTCCATTCTTCAGGAGCATTGTATAATGGTTGGGATTGAACTGTTTTCTGCAATGAACTATGATCAATATAGCCGGTAGATGGAACGATAGCAGGTTCCGCAGCACGATCAAGCATGTTAGAATGTAGCCTGGTTCCTGTACAGATTTAGAAGAGCTGAAGGGTCGTTCGTCACTGCACCGGTTTGAAGAAGTGGGTAATGGGGGTCCCTTGATGACGGTGTCCCACCGCACGTCTTCTCCCGCTCTGAAGCGATCAATAGTTCTTAAATTAAATAGTGTTTTTGGAACAAAAGAGGATTTTTTATGCTTTTTATCGTTATGTGATGGGACAGAGAGGCAACGGGATTTAATGGATTGTAATGGGATGTAGTGGATTGCAATGGGATGTAGTGGATTGCAATGGGACGTAATGAATTACAAAGGGATGTAATGAATTACAATGGGACGTGATGAATTACAATGGGACGTAATGCATTACAATGGGACGTAATGCATTACAATGGGACGTAATGCATTACAATGGAACGTGATGAATTACAATGGGACGTGATGGATTGCAATGGGACGTAATGGATTGCAATGAGACGTAATAGATTGCAATGTCATGTAATAGATTGCAATGGACGTAATGAATTACAATGGACGTAATGGATTGCAATGGGACGTAATAGATTGCAATGGACGTAATGGATTGCAATGTCATGTAATAGATTGCAATAGGACGTAATGGATTGCAATGGACGTAATGGATTGAAATGTCATGTAATAGATTGCAATAGGACGTAATGGATTGCAAGGAGACGTAATGGCTTGCAATGGGACGTAATGGATTGCAATGGGATGTAATAGATTGCATTGGAAATCAATGAATTATAATGATATTAATGGATTGCAATGGGATATAATGAGACATAAATGCAATGGATTACAATGCAATGCCAAAACGGAGAAAATGTTAAAAATAGTCCGGGTTTGGTGTTATTGACCCAAAAAGTTTTTGAAGTTCTGCTGTCCTCCCCTCATATATCAATCTAGAATGTATAGTATTTATAAAATTAATATTTCATCTCAAAGCTAATACACTAAATGAAAATAACTAAAAAATACATCATTATGGAAAATCTGTAAAAAAGGCATTTTTTATAAGCTCTACATATAAGTGGATAAATAAATTAAACATATCTTCTGTTTACAATTCGGAACATAACTAAATATTGAAGTGTCCCTCACCTTGGGTGTATTGGGGGTCCTAGTGGGTGCCGGTGACTCCTGCCTCGCTCGTGTGGCCCTCACGGTACTCCCCTCACCCCCCGACCTCTTCACTCGCTTCCCCTCTGGAGGGGGGGTGGCTGGGGGGGTCAGAAGAGCTCGCTTCCTACTAGCGGGAGGGTCACCTGCCACGTCCCCCCCCACTGTAGCCACCTGATGTGACAGAGAGGACTTCCTGGTGCGAGGAGGGCTGTTGGCATCAGGGGGGACGTTGGTGAGGTCGGAGAGGGGGGGCTTGGAGGGGGGGCACTCCACTGTGGAGGATGAGGACGATGATTGGGGAGGCAGATCGTCGGTGGAGAAGTCGAAGCGGAGACGCTTGCGTACCGGAGTAGAGGGCTGATCTTGGCTGGCCGGAGAGATTGGAACTTGAGGTGTTGGATCTAGAGGGAGATGAGATGGGAACTTGAGGGGTCGGATCTAGAGGGAGATGAGATGGGAACTTGAGGTGTTGGATCTGGAGGGAGATGAGATGGGAACTTGAGGTGTTGGATCTGGAGGGAGATGAAATGGTAACTTGAGGTGTTGGATCTGGAGGGAAGGCAGTTCTGTAATCGCATTAATATAAGTAAAAGAACACCAACTAAAACATGGAGGGCCCAACTTGTTTTTTGTTGCCACTTTTAGAACAATGATGCACTCACCGACAACAGCAGAAGATGATGACGTCATCTTGAGAGGGGAAAGAATCAGTTTCCTTGGCGACCGCAGCAACATCATGGGGGCCGTGGAGCAGACAGGAACAGATGGAACAGTGTCCCCTGTCCTAGAGGGACTCACGAAATCCTGGATGTTCACCTGACGAAGGCGCAGTGAAGTTCGACACCTGCCGCCTCCTCTCAGAAGGGAGGAGGAACTGGAAGCTGTTGTGGAAGTTGAGGAGGATTGTTTCGTCGTGAGATAGCGTTCCTGTTGTTCACGGGTTGTTGTCGGTTGAGTCTTGCGTTCTGCCATTCCTGTAGAGATCAATGAGAGTGCGTTTAATAGTTTGCGATGCAAATTGAATCGATAGTTTGCATAGGTAAGCAGGGCTTGAAATTGAGGTGGAAAAAATGACCTGCAGTAATATCCACCACCGGAATATGGCCAGTCAAGCATAGACTGCTTTTAAAGGCATCTATCATCTTAATTTGTCCGTCCTATGTTTTGTTAAATCAAGTGTTTTTATGCGGGTGTTGTTTGAAATGTTATAGGTCCAGTGTTTAATCGGAAAATGTTAAGAATGAAAAGATTGTTTTGGATAAATGCAATAAATTATAATTCAGAAAGTATGTAATGAGTAAATAGTGATTATAATGAACAGATTTATGTTTATATATTTAAATACAAATATCCTCTGTGGAATACGCTTTATTTTGAGCAAGTTGGCTAAGCTTTGTCTTTTTTCTCCAACCACGGAATCAACATTTCAATACATTTACATCACATTTCAACCAGCTTCTTCCGTTTTGAAATCCCTTCTTCTCGTTTCATATGACCTGCATCACTAAGTTTAACCAACTTTTCTGCAAGAATTTGATTTTAGCCCGCTTTTGCCAAACATTTCTCACTGATTGCAACAGATTGAGGTCCACCGACTCAACAAGAGGATCAGCAAGTAACTGTTCGACTGCGCTCCATGGGCCTTTTCTCGATATTGTGCTGTAAGTGATGCGCTCAGAGATGTCACCGATAACGAAGGCCCATATTCAGTACAGGTCATGTTCATCAATGTAAAAACATCTTCTATCCTAGAACCATGAAAACAAGTAAGGCACGCCTTTACTCGTGTAAGGAGAATTTGTAGCGTTGTCTTTAACTTTTGAGTAACTTATCATACGGTTGTTTAATTTTCTCGCTGTTTAACAGAGGCAATAGACAGTGTTGGTACCTTGTCTGATTTAATAGACGTTGCGCAGAATTTACGAATCAGTTTGGGCCATGCACAAACTTCGACAAAAAGCAATTTCGACCACCTGGGGAAAATGGGGGGGAGGGGGGGAGGTATGGTCCAGAGTCGACATATCTCCTACTACTCTCCCCCTGTACGAATCATGTATGAATATATTAATGCAGTTTTTGTTTCTATTTTTTCCAATTTATGCTTCGAATTTACAGTATGGTCATTAGCGGCGAATGTCAAGAGCCCTGGGTAAGAAGAAGAACGCACCGATCAGCTGTCCTCTCTCCGGCAATCGATAAAGTCTGGCCGGGTGCATCCTCCACACGAACAAACAGCAGTCATCCGCCAGTGTGACCAACTGAGTGGGATCACTGGGGCACCAGGCGGGCACCGTCACCTCGTTCCTGTGACCTCTCAACACGACCGGATTCTGCACCAGCTGGTCCACTGTGTAGATGTAGGCACAGGAGTCACCCGAGCCACAGGCCAGGAAGCGGGAGTCGGGACTGAGGCATTGTTTCAGGTAGAAGGAGGTGGCCTGGTGGCCCGTGTAGAGTTGAACTGAAGTGGGGAGAAGTGGGAGAGGGAAGTGGGAACATTGAGGATGGAGAGATAAGAGAGGATAGAGCGTTGAAAGTAGACTTCAAATATATCACCAGAGAGAAGAATAAGCGTTAAAACTGCCATTTCGGTTTTGTTAAACAAAAGCCCTAGAAGGGGAAGAGAGAGAGAGGGAGAGAGAGATAGAGAGAAGGGACAGAGGAAAAGAGGAAGGAACAGAAGGAGAGAAGGGAGATGAGAGGGAAAGTGGGAGGAAAAGAGTGAGAGAAGCGAGATGAGAGGGAGGAAGAGAGGGAGGTATAGACATTTTACATCTAAAAACTCATTTTTATAAACTCAACCAATAAACAGTTTGGTCCATAGGTGGTATTTTGATAAAGCTATAAGCTTAAAGTAAATTAAGAACAATTTCACATTTCTTAATAGATTAAAAAGTAATTTAAAATTAAAAAACTTTGTATGCATACTGCAGTTGGTAGGTTTAATTGCGGCAATCTGTTAATTTGTGTCACCTTTGTTGTGTTGCCTCAGACAAGAGTTGCTTAAAAACCGAAAATTCAGACATAATAAATATTTTCGTGTTGTTGAGGCTTTACTTGAGGCCAACACAAAATATTCACCGGATTTCTTAATAGTTTTTAAATGGTGGTTGAAAGATTGCATAAGAAAGACAATGATATTATCTTCCTAAAACGGTTTATCTCAAATAAAATTTTCTTTCCCTCCTAGAATCTAATTGGTCAGTTTAGGGTTCCTTTCACTTTTCACGAATAGCCACGTCTATTTTATTGTTCAAATGTCTTTGGTTGAAAGTGATTAACTGAAGAACAAGTATCTCTTCAACCCACCTGGTGTGGTAGAATTGGTGTTGAGATTGTACTGATAGATGGCTCCATCCAGGCAGTAGGCGAAGAGACGACTTCCCCACGGATTCACCACAAGATCAGAGAATCCTAAAGAGAAGCAACAGGTTGCTATGGTTATACCTACCTGAAACGATTTAAATATACTAGAATAAGAAGTATTTCATTGGTTGCTACACAAAGTTAGTTGAGATGATCATTATTATATATTAGTTTCATAGATTAGAATATAGCAGAGAAATTGATGACGTCATATATTACTTAAAAGGCCTTTTAGACAATATTGTAACTTCTTCTGTATCGAATGATAAATATACAAATAGATTAACAAATGATAAAGATATAAATAGAAACACTATGTAATCATCATATATTTGGATAATGTGTAAACCACCATCGCTCACCTATCTTCTTCTTGGAGGTTCCGGCGTAGGTCAGCTCTCTACAGGGCAAGTTCTGACCCTTGCTTCTCAGCCGTCGTGTATCCCAGATCTTTATCTTCCTGAACACAAATGGAGGATGATTGCAGTTCAGACTCCAGCTAGATTCAACAGTTAATCAATATTATCACTAATGAATAGTTAATCAATATTATCACTAATGAATAGTTAATCAATATTATCACTAATCAATATTATCACTAATCAATATTATCACTAATCAATATTATCACTAAGCAATATTATCACTAATCAATATTATCACTAATCAATATTATCACTAAGCAATATTATCACTAAGCAATATTATCACTAAGCAATATTATCACTAAGCAATATTATCACTAATCAATATTATCACTAAGGTAGTTGAATTAAATGTGAAATGTATATTAAAAATAAAGGACAGTACAAAATTAATCATCCAATTTCAGTAGAAAATGGAAAACTCCATATGAAAACAATTACACTTAATTAAAATTTATCTAAATATAACTGTCGGTATTTTCACATTTACAAGGTTCACATTCCGAGATTTCGATACTTTTTAAATGTATTTATCTATACAAGGTCTATAAAACTGAAGTCAACAAGTCTTCCAGCTTCAGATGTTGATAGTTTAATTATTAATCTCCATGCTGGAATTCACTCGCTCGGACATACGTTTGCAAAAATTAAACAAAACTTTTCGTCTTTATTGTTTATCGTTAATATTTGTATCGCTATGGTGATAAGTAATGTAATCAATTGAATTGATTTTTATTTGAGCACTTTCTGTTATATACAAAAAATCAATAAATATTGTTCACACGCTAATCGATCAAGTCCAACTGAAACAACGATAGAACGACTTATTTAGTTAATCATGTCTCCAATCAAAATAGTGAGAAGAACAAACCCGTCTGTAGAACCAGAGCTGATGATGCACGTGTCGTTCTGGTACACCACTGAGGTCACGCTTTCTGTCATCTGCGTGGAGGGAAAGAGATGTAGTTGATTGATGACGTCATCCTGATACTGGCTATTACGTCACTAAGCGGACGCGATATAAATAGAAATAAATAATAACTGCACAAGTTTAGAAACATAATTGGAAGGCTTTTATAAGAATAAAATACGAGTTAAATTTAATTCAAAAAATAAAATAGCATTACAAAATACCAGAGGTCTAACGAATTGCAAGGGAAGTATATAATGGAAACATGTACCCCTCCTTCCGACCTGGACCTAGGTCTACCCCTCTTGGTCAACGTTGCCCCTGACGACGACCACTCCGGCTGATGACAGTTGGTTACCGTGGATACGCAGGAGAGACCATCACACCCTTCAATGGAGAGGGGAGGAGCATCAGTAAAAGACGTTTATTAAGCGATTATCATATCAAGTACAATCAATGTATTTTACAAAAAATCATATAAGCATGGATTTCATGTGAATATAGTGTGGATAGTATGTGAATATAGTGTGGATAGTATGTGAATATAGTGTGGATAGTATGTGAATATAGTGTGGATATCACGTGAATATAGTGTGGATATCATGTGAATATGATTTGAATAGTGTGGATATCATGTGAATATAGTGTGGATATCATGTGAATATAGTGTGGATATCATGTGAATATAGTGTGGATATCATGTGAATATAGTGTGAATATTAAACAACTGATGTCGTAGTTCGTAACACGTGTAAAAGTTATAACAATCAAGAATTCGGTTGGATGATCTCCTACCTCGATCTCGTACCACTTTGTGGACCCGTTGATCCCAAATGCGCATTGTTCCATCGCGTGAGCCAGAAGCGAACACATCTAAATGTGAATTATCGACAATGGGAACGATTGTGTGCCATATATTATACTGAGCAGGAGCAACAATTTCACTTCAGTTAAAAACATGATAACCTAACTGTACCAATAAGGCATTATAAAATCATATTTAATATTCACAATTGAACTCGCATTTTTAGTTTCACTTATTCAATAGACATTCATACTCATCATATACCTTGACTGGATTCAAACTAATTTACATTCGATTGACGATTGCAAAGTGTGACCGCAATAGTTAATAAAACACAGTGCAAGGTTTCTGACTGCGTCAAGTTGCAGAATTATAAGCAATTTACAAAATACACCATTTTAATAATATGTTACGTTGTGATAAATGAAAACATTTCAATTACTGATAAATCGTATTGATTATTATTTTATGAGAAATTTCATATTTGATAAACTTACTAGTTTTTATTCAGCGTTCCTGCAGATACCAGTTTCTTACTTTACATATCCAAGTTTCTAGAATTATTTATAAATCCCCTGTATTTCCTATTAGCTTTGTGTCATTCTAGTTATTAAACCAGGTTGCATTTTCTGATAAATGATCTAAGTATATATTGAGAATTGACAAAAGTATGACAATAAAAATTAAGTAACACAATTCAAATATTCGGTTATTTTCTCTATAACATATAATAATTTAAAAATAACAATAACTGCCTTGTTTGATAAGGTTTAGGTCTTCAAATGGAATTTGTTACATTTTGTGTCAATTTTGGCTTGTTGGGTACAGAATGGAAATAGAATGGTCCATATGGATTAAGTTTAAATAGCGTCGTGTGGAAATGATATCTCTCGATACACCATATTAAAGAATTAAATGAGAGAAGGAGAAAGATGGAAAGGAACACACTGGAGTCGTTGGGTTTGAGCGAGATGGTCTTGACAGCCCTCTTGTGCCCAAGAAAGGTGACCACTCTTTTCCTGGTAACTGCGTCGTGAAGTCGAAGGGAATAATCCGCAGAAGCGGTCACAAACTGACGACCCGATGGAAGCCATTTCACGTCGAAGATGGCGTTCTTGTGGGCCTTCCACTCTAAGTTGAGGCGGGGGGGGGGAGTTTAGATTATGAGCTGTCACAGACATGCACACTCCATACTACTTATATTAGTATAGAAACCTTTGAACCATATTTAAACTGAGTCTAGTGATATTCGGTGCAAACACAGTGATCCAGTTTAAAGCAGTATATCAAGGTTAACATACTTAGCAACGACAATTGATTTTTTTAATTGTATTGTAAACACGTAACGTGACATATTATATTACAATAAGTTAATACAACATCTCAATTTGCAGTAAAAATTATATCATCTAATACAATTTACGCTATTTAAAGAAATACGTTTACAACTATCACACATTTTTCAATTCATTGATGAGAACTGTATCAAAACATCAAAAATAATTTTGATTTAAATAATAACCCCTTTTAACAGAACCCCCAAAGGCTGCAGCTAGGATGGGTAACAACAGGAACTCACGGGCCAGTATTGCGGCCCTGTCCTGTCGATATGTGTCGAGCAGCAGCAGGGAACCGTCCTCCTTCGTGATCAGAGCAATGTGATCTTCATTGGGAACTGTGGGTGGAACAGATGGGGTGAGGGAGGTTCCCAAACAATATATCGATTGTAACATTTGTTGTTACAGGAAACATGATTAATTTATCTATTTTACTAAACTAATTACCCCTTATAACAAAACCTTCCCGTTGCTTGCAATTCAATTGAGATATTTGGCCGATATTAACAAAATAAAGATCTTAAATAGCTCTGAAAATGTCGATGAAATCCCGATAGTGGATTGTTAATAATGAAATGATTTCAACGTGTGGAGG
Source organism: Coelogynopora nodosa (assembly GCA_034780555.1). Taxonomy (NCBI): domain Eukaryota; kingdom Metazoa; phylum Platyhelminthes; order Proseriata; family Coelogynoporidae; genus Coelogynopora; species Coelogynopora nodosa. The sequence continues at coordinate 2,253 of JAUZND010079013.1, read as the reverse complement.
AAATTACGGCAAAAGGTCCGCATTTTAATAATATACCTTTCCAAGAACAAGTTAGAAAATGTTCTGTTACGAATGCCCATTTATAATATATGTTCAATTTCTTTTATAATTTGTATAAGTACGCTTATAATTACAAATGCATAACATGCCATTTAAGTACGCTTCAATGTCATTATCCCAATTTTAATATAATAAACACAATGAATAAAGAACAGACTTAAAGCAAAATAACAAGTGATTGATGATACTTACAGCGAGAAAATGCACAGGCATATGGAGGCACCAACTGAAACATAAAATAACACTTTGCTAATTCATATTGAAATAAACATCAGATGCAGACCTGATTACCTCTCTTTTCCGCAGTGCGGAATATTTGCGCTTCCAAAACACAAATATATTTATGTAATTAGATAAAGTGAAAAATATCAAACACAATATGCTTAAACATATGAACAAATAATATGCTGTATATATAATGAATTATTTTACAGAGATAGGAAAGTATGAATGTCCATCTGATAATTTAAATTTGTTAAAGATTCATAAAATAGATATTTTTTTAAATCAAGTGGGATATTCGCAACAAGCACTTTTTAGTTTTTGGAGATTACAGGGGTTGCAAAACGTTGTCCAGAAACTGTCCTGGTTTGCATTTTACCACAAGAATTGATTATGTGGTTCCCACATAATTAAATTGACTACAGGCTGAATAAAAATTATGTTTTGTTTGAGTAAAGACAGCTTTGCGTTTGACCAAATATACTTCCAAAGAATCATCAGCCAATCACAAGTGCGCTATTTACTTAATGTTAGGAAGTTATGCATCAGAGAAAGTGTGCTTATCGCTTATAGGCAAGTAAAGATGGGAATCATAAATCCAGGTAAAATTTTCATAGCTAAAAAATAGTGTGTAGTATATTTTTGACAAGATTAGAACAATGTGGAATAATGAATTCAGACCTCAATGTGCAATAACAGAATTTAACAATTCCGCTAAGAATAGTAAACAAGTATGCAGATGTAATCAATTTTACCTCAAAATCATCATTGGCAAGTTCATATGATGACGTAGATGAACACTCAAAATATTCGATGAGATTAGATGGAATCTTCTTTCCTGAAACAAAATGAAAATGAAGGATTAATCATTCCATTGAGGTGAAATAATAAAATATAATTGCCAACATAATATATTGTATAACAAAACCAGAGAAACAACTTCAAGTGTGGAAAAGTTGCTACAAATTATTATCAAACTAACATGAAGATAATGTTAGATAATATAAATTAATCCAAACAAGTTATGTTTCAACCTTTGCAACATGATATAAACATAAATACCATGTTGACATGTGTTTTATCAATGTCTGAAGCATCAAATGCCATGTTGACATGTATTTCATCAATGCCTGAAGCATCAAATGCCATGTTGACATGTATTTCATCAATGTCTGAAGCATCAAATGCCATGTTGACATGTATTTCAACAATGTCTGAAGCATCAAATGCCATGTTGACATGTGTTTTATCAATGTCTGAAGCATAAAATGCCATGTTGACATGTGTTTTATCAATGCCTGAAGCCTAAAATGCCATGTTGACATGTGTTTTATCAAGGTCTGAAGCATCAAATATAAAACTATAAACCATTTTTGTTGTAGGTGTTCTGGTTAACAAAATATAATTATCGCACAACTTTCTACTCAGCTAATGTAACCCAATTATTTAGAGTTCTTTGTATTTTTCAATGTTACTCTTATATTAGAATAATAGTAGGAAATAAGTTTAATAATTCAGATATTTAAGTTAAACAGGATAAAAAATTTATAAAATGCTTATATATTTTATATAAAATATTCCAATTATAAATAGATAACTGTTATTAAAACCAGATGCTGGCGTTAAGATGTCTTATAATAATAATATTGTACCTACTATATTAAATTTATTTAGAAGTTTATAAATTAGCAAAATTTATTATATTATTAATAAAATTGATTGGAACCATCAGGCAAAATCAGCTCACCAGATAGAAAGAAAAGAAATCAATCAGAATTAATAAAATATAAATCAAAAGAAAGGGTAACTATAGAACAAAGAAAACTGACATAAAAGATACACAAAAGGCAAAGGAGAGGAATTAATAAAACTGGAAATAACAAGAGTACAATTACCTAGAAAAAACTCAAGAAAACCAGCCAAAAGTAGACCAATACCAAAAGTGAAAGAAAATGAAGGAATTCCACCAAG